>CAUYRH010175694.1:0-14135 GCA_963574655.1 Perodicticus potto | reverse complement strand
AATATTTTCATCAAACAGTTTAACATAGCCTTCATGGCATTTTCTTAGTTATTGTATGAAGACATTTGTATTCTGCATTTAACAAGTTTCGCCTGTACCCTTCTAAGATGTACTGTAGGTGTGACCCCACCAATTATCATCCTTCCACTCCAACCTCTCCCCTCTTCTCCCCTCCCTTGCCCATTTCCCCATATTCTTGTGCTATAGTTGGGGTATCGTTGCTGTTGCTGCTTATGTTTTGGGTGTTATATGTAGGAATTTATTGCCAAATCCAATGTTACAGTGTTATAAATATTTACCCCTATGTTTTTCTTTGAGGACCTTATAGTTTTGACTCTTTCATTTAGGTCTGTGATCCACTTTGAGTTGGTTTTTTTTGTGGGGGTATATCATATGAAATAAGGGTTCAACTTCAATCATTTGCATGTGACAGTCCAGTTGTTCTTTCACCATTTGTTGAAAAGATCATTCTTTCTCTAATGAAAGATCTTGGCACCTTTGCTGAAAATCATTTGACTGTACATCTGAGTTTATTTCAGGATTCTCAACTCTATTCCATTGACCTTTATGGCCACTCTTACACCAGTTACATACCGTCTTGATTAATTTGACTTTGTATTAAGTTTTGAAAGTGGGAAGTGTAGGTCCTCCAACTTTATGCATCTATTTCAAGACTATTTTAGCTATTCTAGGTCTCTTTGAGTTTCTTATGTGTTTTAGGGTCAGCATATTAATTCCTACAAAGCAGCTAGCTGAGACTCTGCTAAAGATTATGGTAAATTTATGGATTTACTTGAGGAGTATTGCCCTCTTTTGTTTTTTTTCTTTTTTGAGACAGTCTCACTTTGTCACCCTCAGTAAAGTTGCTATGGTGTCATAGCTCACAGCAACCTCAAACTCTTGGGCTCAACAATCTTCTTGCCCCAGCCTCCTGAATAACTGGAACTACAGGTGCCTGCATCAATGCCTGGATAATGTTTCTATCTCTAGTAGAGATAGGGTCTTGCTCAAGCAGGTCTTGAACTCCTGAGCTCAAGCAATCTACCTGCCTTGGACTCCAAAGTGCTAGGATTATAGGAATGAGCCACCACACCCAGCCTGCCTGCCTTCTTAACAATATTGTCTTCCAGTCCGTGAACGTGGTGTGTCTTTTCACGTATTTAGATTTTCTTTAATTTCTTTCCACAATATTTTATAGTGTCAGAATGTGTTTTTCACTTTTTGTTAAACTTATTCCTAAGTATTTTATTCTTTGTGATATTGGAAATATCCAATATCCAATATTTGTGTACATGGAATTGTTTTTATTTTTTATCATTTATTTATGGTTATTACTCCTTAAGGACAGATGGAGGAAAATGAAACTGTTGCAGGGAAAACTTGGCTGATGGCCTGTGAGCCAGCATTCCCCAAAATGCATTCCTTGAAATTTCACGTGGAGAAAAGTGTTCTGTGGTCAAATAATTTTGGGAAATGCTGGGTAATGTGTTTATGATACCCACAAACATATAGAAGGGTCTCAGAAATCAGTACCTTGAAGCTTTAAATACTATAAAATGCCAAGTCCTTCATTTATTCTGAAGCATTTTATCTTGAATGCAAATGATTTTCAGATCCTTCTTAAGATGTGACAAAATATGGAATTTATGTGGCTGATCTTCAAAGGCAAACATAAGCTACTTCGGAATTTTGCCAATAGTAGATGTTAATGGTTGGTCATGATATCTATTACAAAATGCACTTTATTTGCCAGTAAAAATAGTTCTTTTTCAAAGTGCCGTTTAAATTCAACCAATAGCCTGGTGCAGTAGCTTGTAGTTGCAGCTACTCAGGAAGCTGAGGCCAGAGGATTGCTTGAAGCTATGAGTTGTGCCTGTGTATAGCAATTGAACTCCAATTTGGGCAACATATCAAGACCCCATATCTAAAAATAAAAAAAATAATAAATTCAACCAGTAAAATACTGTCTTTTGTTGGATGTTTTCTTTCAGTCAAGTGTTCTAAGTGGAGGTTTACTAACTGTTTGCATCAATATCCCATAATGGTAAGAGTGGGATATTTAGAAGTAGAGAAATGGGGATGGGGGGAGCTGTTAGAAAAATACAGATATAGTAACTTTAAGATTACATTAGAAAGGTGAGATATGAAAAAAGGACATGGCCTGAGGAAGTGGACATACATACATTTGAATTCCAGCTTTGTATTACTTGAATAATAGTGGACCTATCTTATGGCCTCTCTGAACTTTAGTTTCATCACTTTAAAATGGTCTTCATAGCTATATCATTTTATAAAATGCATAGCATGGTATATACATACCTCGAATGTAAACAGATGCATTTTCTAGAAGAAGGGTATAGTATTTATAATTCCATTTTTGCATAGACTTTACCTATGTTCCTTCACGTCCAGCCCTGGAGATTTGTGTCTGATTTGAAGGAACACTGGAGATTGAATTCTGGAGACAACTTAGAGCCTGCTTAAAAAGGAGTGAATTCAAGAGTTTCACCTTGGATCAGAGTCAAGTAAAGTTCTTCTCCAGTGTTCTCTGTCCTGTCCGCTTCCTCTGTAACTCATTTCCTCCTCCCTCCCTGAAACACAAACTTCTGTTGTAATAGAACTAACTTTCTGGAAATGTAGTGTAAAGCAAAATTGACTCAAGTTACCTATAACAGTGATATTTATAATTTTTCTGTTCTCTCTAAATGTGGAATGAAAGACATCATTTCTAAGTTAAAGAAATTTTGGAGCTTTGTCATGGATAGCAGTAAGAAGGTATGATGTTGTGTTTTGAATAGGTGATTTTTTCCCCTAATTGTTCTGATTTTATTCTGTTTGCGTGATCAATTCCATTACACCTCTTCTGTGTAATTCTAGTTTATCAACTTTCTAGGGTGAGTAAGGCATCAACCTCAGGTTTTTTATGCTTTCTTGCATTTAGCTCTGGTGTTAGGAGGAAGGAGACTAGCTAGTTACAAGGATACTGAGTAAATGGATTTAAAAAAGTCAATAGAATTCAGGCTCAATAATAAGGCATAAAAAAATGTGACTATATGTCTTTATTACAATTTCCAGAAGCTTTTTGGGGGGCTACTAGGGACAATTTCCCCTGTGAAAATAGATTTATAGCAAGTTCCTGCGGGGTATGACATTAGTTTGTTTTTTTTTTTTTTTTTAATTCTTGACCTTCATATGACTTGCATTCATTAGCAAATGATCCTGTGACTTGTTTTAAACTGATGTGAAAATTTAACATAAAGTCAAAGGGTAGAACAAGGGAGCTTTAGAAATAGAAAAAATATCATTTCCATAAAAATTTATCCAGTTTATGTGGAGACCTTTAAGGGCCAGGGAAAATCTGGGTGGCCCTTCTTTACCAAGATTGAAATGAATAGTCAGCGCACTCAGGGCCTGAACAGTTTTAACTCAGATATTTCTTTTGTTGAGATTCAAGGCACAGCTCTCTCCAGGGGCAAGAGATGTTAGATGACTGAGATTAGGTAAAACAATAGCCTTTCAGAAACATGACCTTTTCCCCTGTGACCTTTGAAGAGGACACTTTAATAAAAGGGCAAAATAATTTTTTAAACAGGCAAAGGCATTTTTGACTTTACCGAAACCAAGCACAACATGGATCTAGT
This sequence comes from Perodicticus potto, assembly GCA_963574655.1. Lineage (NCBI taxonomy): Eukaryota > Metazoa > Chordata > Mammalia > Primates > Lorisidae > Perodicticus > Perodicticus potto. The sequence goes on along the minus strand of CAUYRH010175694.1, from coordinate 10,494 downwards.
CACATGTCTCTTTGTCTCTCCCCTAGTTGTGAAACTAGAATATTTAATTTTGAACCCTACTGGTAAACAATGGATGCTCTCATTCAGTGCTTTTGGAAGAAGCCTGGCTGTATTCATTCTTTCAGAAGCCAATAGTGTGGGTAAAATATGATATGTTTGGTATCAAGTTACAGAGAAAGAAGGTTCTCAAAACAAGCTTTGAAGGGAGAATGCAACTCATTGGTCATATCTCTAAATGATTACACTTACAATCAATTAATGGGAAGAGTAAAAAATAATTCATAGAAATATTTAATTAGAAGGGAATACCAAATCCAAATCTCTTTCATTTTATAGATGAATGAATGAAAGAGCCAGAGAGATTATACTTTGAAAGAATTATTTAACAAATGAAACCTGTGAAATTGAGGTCAAAGAATTAAAAACAGCTGTGAAATCTTTCCTTTGAAGTTGGTTACTGGAGACAATTGAATAAATGAGACAAAATGTGAAAAAATGAAGAGAAAGAGAGCTTGCTTTCAGGGCAAAAATTGTGCAGAATGACACCATTCTGAGAGAAAATCACGACCAATAAGGTAGTGGCAAAACACTTCAGGTTTTTACTATTAGGTATTATCAGATGTCCATAGTCAAGTGAAGCAATCATTATGGGATTGTCAGAGATCTGGGAAGGGTCAACTCATATATTACGAAGATTTATTCACCACTGTAATATAAGAAAGCAATGAATTTATGAATGATGTATTCAGGTAAGCAAATTTTAAAATGATAGCCCACAAATGTTGGTTACCTGGATTTAATACTAGACTGGGCATTTTTCGTACTTAAAACTCTACTAGCAAACACTCTTCATCATATTCATCAAATTATTCATCAGAAGAAATATTCTCATTTTTCAAGTGTTAAAGAATAAAATGGAAACAGAATCATTGTTTAGCTGGAGGTTTCAAAATTCCTTATAAGGAGAAAATTAAAGGCAATATTGCAAAGATGCCATTGGTTATTAAGAGGAAGACAATGGTAATCCTGACCATTATCATATTTTTCTGATAGTGAAAGGAAAGAATATTTTGTAGCAGGCAAGCTAATTTAATTTCTAAGACTTGGTCTCTGATTTTCTTTTCTGTAAGAATGGGATAATATTAATATGGCCAATAAAATAGGAAATACCAAATGTAATTATGACATACCACTGCTTAACTTCTTCAATGGTTGCCATTGCATATTTTTGTTTTGTTTTTTAGGGGGCAAAGATAAAAATCTCTAACTTGACCCAATGGGCCCTGCTTGATCTGGCCTTAGTCTTCCTCTCTTCAGCTATAGTTGTCTTCTCTCACTTCTGCTGTGCCATGCTCCATCCTGTCTAAGAGTTTCACACATGCTATTTGTTAGACTTGGAATGTTATTAATAAGCTCTGAGCATGGAAAATGAGTTAACGTAATACTCTCAGGAAGCCTCCAAGCCCTGCATCATTTTCTTCCCCCACTAATTACAATTATTATTTATGCAACTAGTTATTTAATGTTATTCTTCCATATGCTTCAGAGATGCATACTCTCTCTCCAGTTTATTATATCTGTTAACACCTGGTGCTCCTTCTGACACATAGTAGGTGCTTAATGAACATTTGTGAAATGAATTGTTATAATACATGAAAAACTTTTATTTTAAATAACTGTTATATAGTAAGTATTCGATCAATATTAAGAGCTATATTAATTTTGCATTTGTTTCACTCTATATTGGTTGCTTGATTTGTCTTGTTATTGTTTGAGATTCCAAGATGACTGGCCAGTTTTGGAGTATGATGGACTAGCAGTGTGCTACTGTATGCAATAGGAGCTTGATACACATCTCTACTCTTTAACAATGAAGACAATAGCAAAGCTACCTGGCCCATAAATGTTTAGAACCCTCACCCTCGACCCATTATCACTACAAACTAGGCTAGCTCTCAGGGAACTTTTGCAGTTGAACATATTAACTGATACTATATTAGCTATCCATTAAAACAAATCTTGAAGTTTTCTATTTAGTTTAAATGTTTAAAAGCAAAGAACATTTTATGTCATAGGCACTTCCAAGAAAGCTAAAAAGTTTTAACTCCTGGATCTGTCATAAGCTGAAGAATGTTTGTCACAGCTAAGACATTTTAGTATTTATTTTTTACCCTGAACAAATACTGATATTCACTGTTCTATCTCCTTTAGAGCGGTCTCTAAAACAACCTTGTGGGTGGTAAAGTAACAGAATTGGAAAGGATATTAAAATCACAAACTCTGGAGAAGAGAGCACTGTGTTCACATTTCACCTTTACTACTTAACAGCAGTGGGACTTGGCTCTCTACTACTTATAGGAGCCTCAGTTTTCTCATCTACAAAATCTAGTTTATAATAAATAATACCAAGATGTTCATGAGTCCCTTTTACATTGTTGAAGAGAACAAGATAAATATCCTTCTGTACCATTGGTCCTGGATGGTGATGGAAGGGAAGGATTTTGTTTCTCAAGAGGCAAAATTACTGAAGATATTTTTATTTGTCACAATGGGAATGGTGGTGATGGTAGTGATGGCAATGACAGTGGTATGTTGTTGACTTCTAGTGGGTAGAAGCCAGAAATGCTTATAAACCTTCTACAATGTTGCACAAGTTTGTAAAGAATTTTCCAGTCTAGGGTGGTGCATATGGCTCAAAGAAGTAGGGCGCCAGTCCCATATACCAGAGGAGGTGGCGAGTTCAAACCCAGCCCTGGCCAAAAACTGCAAAAAAAAAAAAAAAGAATTTTCCAGTCTAAAAAGTTAATTGTGCTCCTAGTTAGTTGAGAGCCTGTCTGTTCATGGTGAACTTGAGAAATCTCATTCATAGTAAAATGTTGAACTAATCACTGCAGCCTTTATCAGAATGAGGGAGATCTGTATGCAGACATTGAAAGATTTCTACAAGGTGTAGTTAAAATAAGTAAAACAACTCAGAGCAGTATTTATGATATGATCTCATTAATTACTGAACTCTCTACTGTGTGCGAGTGTGTGTTTCCATCTACACAAAGAAAAGATCTGAAAGAACACATACCAACTTGTTAACCAGTGACATCTATAGGGAGAAGATGTTAGAGTGTTTGCAAGTCTTTTTGGCCACACTTCATTATTAATTTTTTACAACCAGAAGGTATTACATTTACGCTTTTGAAAACTGTTGGAACCAAATTCCTAATTCATACAGTTCTTAGGAGGATTGAAGTAGACATTGCAAGTAAAGTGTTGGCAGAGTGCCGATGTATAATTATGTGCCAATGATATCATGATTGTTATTATGAAAATTCTATATTTTTTTCCTGAAAACTCAAGGGAGTTAGTTGAGGGGATGAAGACATATAGGTAAACACAGTAATTAAAAGATTTTATTGGCTCGGCGCCTGTGGCTCAACGGGCTAAGGCGCCAGCCACGTACACCTGAGCTGGCGGGTTCAAATCCAGCCTGGGCCCGCCAAACAACAATGGTGGCTGCAACCAAAAAAAATGGCCGGGCGTTGTGGCGGACGCCTGTAGTCCCAGCTATTTGGGAGGCGGAGGCAGGAGACTCGCTTGAGCCCAGGAATTGGAGGTTGCTGTGAGCTGTGATGCCACAGCACTCTATCCAGGGTGACAGCTTGAGGCTCTGCCTCAAAAAAAAAAGATTTTATTAATGAATTTACAGAGCTTGAGATGGGGTGGTGTTCATTTTTCTATTATATGAATTTTATTTTATACTTATTGAAAGATTTTTTAATCTTATATCATTTCGTATCCACTAATGAAGGAAAGTGTAAGTGAAATAAGTTGGTGAGAGTACTCCTACCACTCTGATTTCAGAGTGTAAATCTTCCGAGTCACCGATCAACTCAGAGGCATAAAGAATCCTCATTTTTTAATACACTTTCATCTTATTTCTGTCAAATATTGGCAATACAGCAGTTTTTAAGTGAACTTTTTATTAAAACATAACATTGATGCAGAGAAGTGTAAAATTCAGATGCATATAACTAGATGAATTTTCAAAACAAACATATTCATGTATTTACAACTTAGTTCAGCAAATAGAAATTACCAGCACTCAGAATCCCCCTGCTATACGTAACTTTATCACCTAACTTCTAATACTACAGATTAGTTTTCCCTGTTTTTTAATATTTTATGTAAAGGAAATTGTATAATATGTATTCTTTTCTGTTTGACTTCTCTAGCATGATACTGTATTTGTGAGATTCATACCTGTTAAGTATAGTTTTAGCCATTTTTATTGCTGAACAGTATTCCATTGTACACATACATATACAATATATCTGTTCTATCACTGATGGACATTTGGATTGTTTCTAGTTAAGGGCTATTACAAAGAGTGCTGCTATGTACATTCTTGTCTTTTGGTACATATGTATAGGTGTGTACATCTATACACACATACGCATTTCTATTAGTATATACCTAGGAAGGGAATTTGATTCATAAAATATGTGAATGTTCTGCTTTAGTTGATATCGAGAAACAGCTTTCCAAAGTCATTTCCAAATTGGTAAGCAATATACTACCGGCAGTGTATGAAAGTTTCTGCTGTTCCACATCCTCACTAATATTTGGCATTTTGGTTATTTATTTAGTTATTTTTGAGACAGGGTCTCACTGTGTTGCCCTGGGCTAGAGTACCATGGCATCATAGCTCACAGCAACCTCAAACTCCTGGGCTCAAGTGATCCTCTTCCCCCAGCCTTCCAAGTAGATGGGACTATAGGTATGCATTACCATGCCCTGCTAATTTTTCTATTTTTAGTGGAGACGGGGGTCTCACTCTTGCCTGGGCTGGTCTTGAACTCCTGAGCTCAAGTAATCCTCCTATCCTGGCCTCCCAGAGTGCTAGGATTAGCAGCGTGAGCCACTGCCCCCAGCCCTATTTTGGTATTTTAAATTTTAACCATTTCGATGGAATAGCATTCATTTTTAAATAACTTATTGGAATCTATTGTTTCCTTTTTGAAAAGTATATATGTTTAAGCATTTACAAAAGGAGTGGAAAGATATTTACCAAACTGCTAATAGTAATTATTTTAGTGGTGGAATCATGGGTTACTTTGTTCTTTTCTTTTTATATGTTTATAGTTTCTAAACTTAAAAACATGTTCTAAATGATGTTAATAGATACTCCTGAAAATAGTTTTAAGGTTAGAGAAGTTTGACTTCTTTACCTCAGAATTCTTCAGAGGCTTTAAAAATGCTAAGAAGTTTTATGAATCCCTTACACATGAGTACTATACCCTAGTGTGCCTGGTTTCTTGGACTTGTAATTTCCAAAATATCCCTTTATACCTCAAAGATCTAGTGTTCTGAGAGACATTATTTGCAAAATACTGGAATGGGAGAAGCAAAAAATGTAATACATAAATATAGATTACTAAAAGGCAAATTCTTACGGTTAAAATGTCCACAAATAAATTGTCGCCATTTGACTATTTACTTTGAAAACTTTTTATGCTGCTTTCAGTGTCTTCTGTGAATTTGAAGATATCCAAAATATGAATCCAAGAGTGCAATGCTACAGCCCATCTACATTTTCCCCTCTGAATATGAAAATTATTATTTGAGTATCTTTAAGCAGCACACCGGATTTGGATTTTAAAGCTTAAAAATCACATAGATGAAAAGATACACAGAATCCATAGATATTGAGCCTCAGGTCCTTCTTAATCCTTTGGACTTCAAAAGGCAACTTACTTTGTAACAAGGTAAAACAAAGATTCAGGCTGGTTTCAAAGAGAACTTTTAGTCAGTCATCCAAATTAGAGATATTTGTCACAATTTAGCAATAAAATTTAACAACCAAAGGACTTTAGTGAGGGCGAATAGCTAGAATTATTCACCAATGTTGCCAAGTTCCTGAGACATTGCCAAATATGCCATATTGCCAAGTATGTTAGCCAGCTTGGCAGTGGGACAAAAGGGTGTGGTTTGGAGTAAAAGAGACTTGGGTTTGAATTTCAGTTCCACTATTTACTCAGCTTTGACTTTCTATGACTTTTAATTTTCTTGACTGAAATCAGAAGGATAATACTACCTCTCTTAGGGCTGTTGAAAGTTAATATGTGTGAAAGGGCCTGCTAGTACTGTACTAATCAGATACTAGGTTCTCAATACATGGGGTTTTCCTTAACGAAATGAAGCATAAGCAGGGTGGAGTCTGTGGCTCAAAGGAGTTGGGTGCTGGCCCCATATACCAGAGGTGGTGGATTCAAACCCAGCCCTGGCCAAAAACTACAAAACAAAAAACAAAAAAATGAAGCATAAGCATTGGCAAGGCTACAGTTGATCCAGCTTTCACAGCAAGAATGTGTTTCCTTTCTCCCCTCAGGTTCACACAATTGGATCCATTTGTTCTCTGGTTCCTCTCCTCTCCTCCTTTAATTTTTTTTCTTCTCCTGGTACCATAATCTCTCTTCTTCCTTCCCTCTTCACACTGCCCCATTTCTCATATGTAAAAAGAAATAATGCTTTAATCTGTTCTTGATATTTTTTGACAGATTCTCACTCTGTTGCCTCTGGGCTAGAGTGCTCTGTTGTCATAGCTCACAGCAACCTCAAACTCCTGGGCCCAAGTGGTCTTCTTGCCTCAGCCTCCCAAGTAGCTGAGACTACAGGTGTTTTCCACCAGCCATGGCCTCTCAGAGTTACAGCATTACAGGCACGAACCATTGTACCCAGCCTGCTTTAATCCATTCTTGATAATCTGTTAACTAAGTTTAAGAACCTTTGAAAACACAAAACAAGAATCATGAAGGATGAATCTCATGTGGTCAAGCTTCGGCACCGTGATAGATGGTGCATGAAATGTTCACTGGAAGGTGCTTCTTGATACACCTCAAATCCATTCTTTAAACACTTATTTATGGAACACTGACTATACGCCATCCACTTTCTACGTCTAGCTAGAACTATGTGGTGTACTATTTGCTAAACAGGCTGATTTTGTTCTTTTGCTTTTCCCAAACATTTAAACCAGATTGCTTAAAGAGTCAGCATTCTTTAGTTTTCCTCTGACTCTTTCCACATTCTGAAGTTCTCTCATTGTAAAGAAGAAAGGAAATAGACAAAGATAAGTTATATATGATATCCAGGCAAATCTATGAACTGATTTGAAGATAGAGAATAATGCACTGGTGAGTTTTTTCATTATTGACACACTAAAAGATGTTTTTCCAGAGTTCTGATTTTTAATTATTACTGTAGATATCTTGCAGGTGCCTTTTTTGTTTTGTCCAAAAATTCTTCTAACTTATAGGATTTACCTCCTAGATTCTTCTGGTATAGATATTTCTCACTCTTCATATCCTCCAAATTAAAATTTTTAATGTACTACAGAATGACAAGCAACTGGACAACACTGGCTTTACAGTTCCCCACTCTTCTGAAATGGAAACAGTTGAGTGAGGAAAACCAATACTATCTTATTTCTTTAGATCTGAATTTTATAAACTTATGAAGTAACAGAATCAGATGACTCTAGGCAGAAACTTCAAAACAACTTAGTAGTACATATGCTAGGACTGAATAATATTTTGTTGGTGAACAGTAGGTGAATGATACTATCTAATGTCTTCCAAAGCAGGATTTTCTCAGAATCTGATGCCTCTTTGAAAGTCTAACCTATTATTAGACTCCCTTACAAGGGCCAAGAAAAGTTTTCTTAAACAAGGCATATGCTAATTATGTTCTTCACAATATATAGTTTAGTAGAGCAGTTAAGAACACTGAATTTTAATTGATCTATACCACATAAAATAAGTGAAAATGTTCCTACTGTCTATGTAAGTAGAATATTGCCAGAGGATGAGTATAGCTTACTTGGATAAAACCAATATAAAAAAAATTCTGTAAAACAAAAGTCAAAACAAATACTGATCTCATTTATTGTAGATAGAAGTTAAAGACTGTTATCTTTTAATCTGTCTTCCCAGAGGTTATAATCTCAGAGTTGTGGTTATCACTGGTATCTTCAGCAATCCACGAACATTTGTTATCTTTGGTGTTTAAGTACCTGTTGAAAAGTAATATAACAGTAGTCATTGTTTGGACAATCACTTACTGAAAAGATTGTAGGCCAGACATGTGGATTTTTGTTCTCTTTAGCCTAGCAATTTTATATATATTAAGGATCCATAAAAACTAACTCGATGAGAAGGGAGAGGTAAAATTATAGGCAGGAAAATTTGAATTTAAAATATAAACTTCTTTAAATGTTCCCTAGCATAAAGCTTAGTTTTCCTCCCCCAGCTGAATCATAATGTTGAAACCATACATAATTTAAGTGGAAATTTTATTTAAATTTTGCCAGATACTTAGAAGTGTATTTTCAAGTTGCTATCTTCTTAGATAATTTATTAACTTACTCTGTGTATAAAGTACAATGACAGGTTGACTCATGAGGTAAGCTGTTTGTTTAATTTATTTATTTATTTATTTTCAGTTTTTGGCTAGGGCAGGGTTTGAACCCACCACCTCTGGTATAGTGGGGCCAGCGCCCTACTCCTTGAGCCACAGGCACCACCCAATTTTATTAATTTTTTGGAAAGAGTCTCTCTTTGTTGCCCTTAGTAGAGTGCTGTGGCATCACAGCTCACAGCAACCTCCAATTCCTAGGCTCAAGCGAGTCTCTTGCCTCAGCCTCCTGAGTAGCTGGGACTACAGGCACCTGCCACAACGCCTGGCTGTTTTTAGAGACAAGGTCTCACTCTGGCTCAGGCTGGTCTCAAACCTGTGATCTCAGGCAATCCACCAGCCTTGGCCTCCACAGGTGTGAGCCATAGTGCCTGGCCAGAGGTAAGCTGTTTATTAAATAGCAAATGAATAAATGTTAAATTGCTTTTGGACCTGAAAGATCAATTAAAAACTATATAATACAGGTGTGAACTCTGGGGAGAAACTGAATCTTGATCACCTTTTTTAATTCCCAGGTTCTTAGTACCTAATAAAGTATGTATTTAATTAATATTTTTGATTGCTACAATATAAGATCTAAAAATAAAAATTCTATAGTTAGGATAAACTCTATGGAAGCTACCCAGCAATATTTGATTAAATAAAGACCTTTGTTTTTACAGTTTATAGAAGTAACTCCTATAGTTTTCATTTTGGCTGAGACTTGCTATTAGGTAGAAATTAAGTCTTTATGCACATATATATAATATATATCTATAAAGTAAGCGATATCTGAAAACAAGACAAACCTGATATAGAATTTTTTTTTTTTTTTTGAGATAGTTTCACTCTGTCATCCTTTGTAGAATGGTATCACTCTGTGGCATCATACCTCACAGCAACTTCAAACTCCTGGGGTCAAGTGATTCTCTTGCCTTAGCCTCCCAGGTAGCTGGGACTACCGGCACCCACCACAATGATGGGCTATTTTTTAGAGATGGGGTCTTGCTGTTGCTCAGGGTGGTCTTGAACTCCTGAGCTCAAGCAATCTACATGCCTCAGCCTCCCAGTAGAAGCTTTCTAATGTGGCCGTTATTGCTACAATTGATCTAATAAAAATTACTTGACATTACCCCAGAAGGGAAAGCTGTGCTCAAGTTGGGTACAATCCATTTTATCATAAGGATACGTTAAGTCTGCTGCACACAGTTAAAAAGACTAACAGTTCTTCCAAAGCTGAGATAGTTTTGATCATCTTCTGCCATTCATTACAGTTCTCTCCTTTAAAACCTTGATTTGCATTTATATTCAACAACTCTTGCCATACTTTTAGGTGAGTCAGTATTTTCTTATGAATGAAAGTAGTAAATTTATCAGTGTAAATTTATTCTTCATACTTGGTAGGCTAAAGGACTCAATAATGTCTCATATATGAGGTAAGTTGAAAAGATGGACATCATTTTCATTAATATTATTTGACTTTTGAATACATTATTCACTTCAAAATGTGAAGCTGAAGATTGTTTGAAAACTGAAGTTTAAAAAAGCAATATATCTTATAGCTTGGCTTCTACTTAATGCATATATCATTATAAAAAACTTACAGCCTCTGAAATTACCCCTTTTCAAACATAATATATATTTGGAGATAAAAAGTCACAAAAGGACATGAGAAAAAGTACTCATTTTAACAAAGTTTTTTCTGTGGCATCACACAGCTCACAGCAACCTCCACCTCCTGGGCTTAGGCGATTCTCTTGCCTCAGCCTCCTAAGTAGCTGGGATTACAGGCGCCTGCCACAACTCCTGGCTATTTTTTTGTTGTTGCAGTTTGGCCAGGGCCAGGTTTGAACCCACAACCTTTGGTACATGGGGCCGGCGCCCTACCCACTGAACCACAGGCACCCGTAATAAAGTTTTGACTGAGGTTTTGTTAAATAACAAGGCTCTGGATAGTAAGTTGGTCAGGTTCAGAGTCCAGATTAGGCCCTGGTCTGTCTGACTTAAAAGCTTGTTCCCCAAGTTCAAGGTAAAGAAAGACCTCACTGT
>CAUYRH010175693.1:0-15036 GCA_963574655.1 Perodicticus potto | reverse complement strand
TTCTCCCACAATGGCTCCACACAGCCCACCACCAAATACTGGCAGCTCTTTCTGGCTCAGTGGCCTAGTCTGGGGCCCCAGGCAACACTCAAAAACCCCCACACTCCTGCCCAAGTTCTCCCAAGGCAGTTCAACCGAGTGTCAAGTCCAAAAGAAAACCAAACAGCTCACAGGCAAGGCCTTTCCAGCCTGCAGTCCCACTGTTGCCCCACCCACAGCCGCCGACAGGATCAGACCGAATGAACAGATGCAACCACTTGCCCAGTCTCCACCGCTTTTGCCTTCCTCATGGTGTCCAGAAGCCTCACACTGTCTCCCTGTGTCCCCAAGGGGAAGTTCCTGGGTAGATCCCACCTGCCAGAGATGCCTGAAGTCCTCTCTCCCCGGTCTCACCGTGCCCAACCGCCCACTTCAATTTTTTTAAGATAACAAAATGTAGTCTTCTACTGTACCTTTCAAATGATAATTATTATAAAACGATATAATACATTGAACCATCAAATTTTTTGCTCAGAAAATTGTGTATAACATAATGTACAGAAATACTTTCATGGAAAAAATCATACTTTAGATAACCAAAGATTTAAAATTTGAACATTTTCAAAGTAATTTGTTTTTATCATTTAGTATCTTCCTGTATAGTTTATTTTTGGAAAAATAATGCTCTGGGCATTTTATTTTCCCTTTAGCACACTGGTAGTATACAGTTCAAGTTTGAAAAGGAGTCACTAACCATTTATGCTGTGTGGTCTTTGCTCTAGTCAGGTTCTTCACACCTCCCCAAGGTCAACTAACCCTCTGTCATCACCATCCAACTACACACAGGGTACAGGTACATCAAACTCTTTTATTCTCAAAGACAATAAAATTGGCTTACTGATCACCATGTTTAAAGAGTTTTCAGATACTATTCTAGGAATTGAAAAATAAGTAAAATAGGAAAAATCAATATAAAAATAATACTACTAGGCTAATGACAGAGAAAAGAAAAAGAATGAAGAACATGTTTTCTTCTTTAGTACCAAAAAAAAAAACTTCTGGAATATAGTAAGTTTTCAGTGGAGAATTGTTAAATTAATAAACACACAAATACATTAGATATTAACTCTGAAAAACAGAAGTTAATAAGAAATGCTCCATGAAATACCTCAAGTGAAACAATAACAAAAACCAAACTCACATAACCTCTCCAGGTGGGCATATATCTCAGAAAGTGAAAAACCACACTTCACAGACCCTGCAACTGGGGTGCCTAGACTCGTTCATTCGAAAGTGCTTCTTGAGCACACACATGCACTGTGCACCTGCAATATTCCAGGCAATTTCTCAGCCCTTATGACAAAGACATTCCAGAATGGTAACAGACAACAAAATAAAGTATACCAGGACTTCTGCTTCAGTCTATGAAGAAGTAACTGCTCTGGGAATCACCTTCCTGTAAAAAACAAGTAAACAAAATACAAAACAACTGTCTTCAGACATTAGACAGCAGACAGCCCTGGACTGCAAGATCTTAGAGAAGGGAAGCAAAGGTGAATCTAAAAATGGTCCCAGTTCACTACTTGAAGGCAGTTTCCAAGAAATAGCAAGCAAAGCTTGGTGGATTCCAAATTGAAAAGACAGATGAGAGAATGCAGGAGATGGTAAAATTTGGGGGGCAGAGTACTCCACAGAGTAGACAGTGCAAAGAAAGATTGTGGCATCTCAGAGGAATCATTTTCTGTTTTTTGCCAAGTTCCATTCTGTGCCATTGTACAATGAAACTCCATGAGGCTGAAGAAGTAGCAGGTGAAAACAGTAGGCCATACAATTCTTGGAACTTTCACAGGGCTGGGAATAGATTGTGCTCCCTCCAGGGAGAATGAAAAGACTTTTAAACACAAAGTTCATTTAATAGAGGCCTTAAGAAGGTCACACCTTAGAATATCAATTGTACCAAAAGTAAAGCTGTCCTGAACTCATCACAAAACACTCAAAAGCAAGCCTCAAGGGTATCAAACTGGGCTGGGAGGACACAATGGCTCACATCTGTAATCACAGCACTCTGGAAGGCTGAGGTGGGAAAATCTCGAGTTCAGGAGTTCAATGGCTCACATCTGTAATCACAGCACTCTGGAAGGCTGAGGTGGGAAAATCTCTTGAGTTCAGGAGTTCAAGACCAGCCTAGGCAAGAAAGCAAGACATTATCTCTACTAAAAATAGAAAAACTAGACAGGCATTATGGTGGACACCTGTACTCCCAGCTACGTGGGAAGCTGAGGCCCAAAGATCGCTTGAGCCCAGGAATTTGAGGTTGCTGAGAGATATGACACCAGGGCACTCTGGCCTGGGCAAAAGAGTGAGACTCCGTCTCAAAATAATGTATGTATGTATCAAACTGTATCAAAAGTAACTTAACTGTGTGTACATTCACTTTCTATCACTATGTGAAAATTACTAAAAATTTATCAGTTTAAATCAAGTTACAATGAAGATGTCAGCCAAGGCCAGTCATGGTGGCTATAATTTCAGCACCAAGAGGCCAAGGGTGGAGGATTAGGATTAAGGCCAGGAGTTTGAGATCAGCCTGGGTAACATAGCAAGACTCCATCTCTACAAAAAGTAAATAAATAAAATTTTTTTCAAAAGATGTCAGGTGAGCTGCAGTATCATGTCAAGCCCCACCTGGGAAAAAAATCTGCTTCCAAGCTCTCTCACGTTGTTTAAAGAATCCATGTCCTTGTGGTCATAAGACCAGGAGCCCTGGCTTTTGTTTGCCCTTATTTGGAGGTCTCTTTCTCTTCCTCGGGTGCTGAGTATCAACCTCAGCTTGTCGCCCTACAAGCTGAACAACATGGATACTTTCTTCATCACACCAGGTAGGAAAGCCCCATTTCTAGTCTAATGATATGGTATTTCATATAACATCACAGTAGTGACAATCCATCACTTTTGTCATGTAATGTCACCTGATTAGGATAGGACATCCCATTATCTTTATCATATTTTACTGATGAGAAACACTCAAGGAGAGGGGGTTATACAAGGGCATGGATGCCAGGAAGTTAAGATTATGGGGGGCCAAGCTAAAATCAGTAACTGACAGTGTAACATAATAAAGTCTTGACTCTTTAAATGGATATCAAAAAATCTAATATTCAATTATGTGAAATTTATAAGATCAATCATCCGGTCAAAATTATCAAGCATCAAAAAGCTAAAAATATGACCCATAACCTGAAGAACTCAGTCAGAAAAAAACAGATTCCATAATGAAGAAGAGTTAAATTTCTTGAGGCAGAACAAGATGGAGGACTAGAGATGTGTCTTTATAGCCATTCATGGTGATATTGGGGAGAACAGACTCCAGGCACCTCTAGCTTGTGGGCTCTGCCTAGAAACATTCCTTAGGGGCACAGAGAGGCAGCAGCAGGGCACTTTAGGACCCCAAGACAGGACAAAAACAGTGGGAAAGAGATATGAGCACAACGTTGTCTGATGAAGACAGACAAATGGCTAACAAACATTTGAAAAATGCTCATCTTCCCTGATCATCAGAGAAATGCAAATCAAAATCACCTTGAGATATTACCTAATCTCAGTGGGAATAGCCCACATCACAAAGTCTCGAAGCTGCAGATACTGGTGTGGATGTGGAGAAAAGGAAACACTTTTACACTGCTGTTGGGACTTCAAAATAATACAGATTATTTGGAAGGAAGCATGGAGAATCCTCGAAGAACTCAAATTAGACCTTCCATTTGATCCTGCAATCCCATTACTAGGCATCTACCCAGAAGAAAAAAAAATCCCTTTTTCCTTAGGATTTTTGCACTAGACTCTTTATTGCAGCTCAATTTACAATCCCCAAAATGTGGAAACAACTTAAATGCCCACCAACCTAGGAATGGATTAACAAGCTATGGTATATGTATTCTACGGAATACTATTCAGTCATTTAAAAAGATGGAGACTTTACATCTTTTTATTAACCTGGATGGAGTTAGAACACATTCCTCTTAGTAAAGCATCACAAGAATGGGGAATCAGGAATCCAATGTACTCAATTGTAATATGAAGGCAGTAGATGATCTAATACAAGGTAGGAGGGTAGGGAAAGAAGGAAGGGGGTAAAAAGGAGGTGGGAGGGGGATGAGTGGTTACGGTGTATAGTGTACCTCTTGGGGGCAGGACACAATTATAAGAGGGACTTTACCTACCAAATGCCATCAGTGTAACCTAATTCTTTGTACCTTCAGTGAATCCCAAACAATTAAAAAAAAAAAAAAGATGATGATGAAATTATCAGACAAAGCCACATAAACAGCTGTTATATATCTTATAAATACTCTCAAGAATGTAAAAGAAAAAGTGAGTATAGGAAGAAAATACATGGAATATTTAAAATACTCTAATTAAACTCATAGGAACAAAACCTTACAAAATCTGAAATAAAGAATATGTTGGATCATATTCATAGCATATTAAACACTTATGAAGAAGATGTGGAAACTTATGAATGTAATGTGATAAAAATTATAAATAGAATAATTAAGAACAAAAAATACACATTCTCAGAAAGTTATGGGACAATATCTAATAGTGTAATATGTGTAACTGAAGATTCAGGAAGAAAGCAAAGAGATATGAAAGGGGTGACAGGAAAAAATATTTGAAGAATTAGTTACTGAATATTTTTCAAATTGATGGAAATTATGAACCCTGAAATTCTAGACACCAGCAAACACCAACCAGAAGGAAGCCAGACCAGGGAACATTACAATATACTGGTAAAAATACAAACCAAAGACAAGAAGAGAATATTTGCAAAATACTTATTGATATTGATAAAAGTCCTTTATTGATAAAACACTTTTTATCCAGAATAATAAACAAGTCTCACAATGCAGTATTAAGGAAAGGAAACATAAAAATACTAATCAAAAGATTAAACTATACTTCACCACCAAAGAACATAAATAGATTGCACATAAGCATATAAAAAGATGTTCAATTTCATTAGTCATTAGGAAAATCCAAATGAAAACTATCATGGGATAACATTACATACCTACAAGAATAATTAATATTAAAAATCAGTAATATGGCTTGGCACCTGTGGCTCAACAGGCTAAGGCACCAGCCACGTACACCTGAGCTGGCGGGTTCGAATCCAGCCTGGGCCTGCCAAACAACAATGACGGCTGCAATCAAAAAATGGCCGGGCGTCGTTGCAGGTGCCTGTAGTCCCAGCTACTTGGGAGGCGGAGGCAGGAGACTCGCTTGAGCCCAGGAATTGGAGGTTGCTGTGAGCTGTGATGCCATAGCACTCTACCCAGGGTGACAGCTTGAGGCTCTGCCTCAAAAAAAAATAAATAAATAAAAATCAGTAATACTTGGATATTTACCCAGAAGAACAAAAATTATTTTACCCACAAGGACATTTGCACCAGAATGTCTATTGCATTCACAATTGGCACAACATGGAAGCAACCTAAGTTCCCATCCTCCATGAATGGATTAACAAACTGTGGTATATGTATATCATGGACTGCTGTTCAGTCATAAGAAAATATAGAGACTTTATATCTTTTGTGTTGACCTAGATGGAGTTGAAACACATTCTTCTTAATAAAGTATCATAAGAATGGAAAAGCAGTTATCCAATGTACTCAATATTAATGTGAAACCAATATATAAACAACTACATGCCCAGGAGAAAGAAAAACACAAGTGAGGGGGAAGTGAGAGGATACAGAGAAGAGACAAGGCAAGAGGGAGAGTGATGGTGGGATCTCACCTAATGCACACACTGTGAGGGTGTTCAGCACACCTCCTGGGTGAAGGGCTCAACTATGACTCGAACTTTATCTTTAAATGCAAACAATGTAACCTAAACATTTATAACCTCATATGAATCTGAAATTACAAACATAAAAAGTAAAAGACCAGTAACACTAAGATTGGCAAGGAAATAGAACAATTGGCTGACCAGCAAAATTATAGTTATGGAATGTGTCTTGGTAGTTTCTTGTAATGTCAATGTATCACTAGCCATATCACTCAGCACTCCCATGCCTGTGTATTTACCCAAGAGGAATGAAAGCCTCCACACACTGGTGCAGGAATTTTCAAACAGCTTTATTCACCATGGCCCAAACCAGAAACAATGTGAATATCCACCACCAAGTGAATATCCATGAACAGGTGAATAAACCAATTTGGAGATTAACAATATAATGGAATATTACACAGCAATGAGAAGAAGTACGAATACACTCAAAAACATGGTGAATAGCAAAAGCATTATTCTGAGTAAAAGAAGCCATACACGCAAATATTTTGTTGCATTTATATATAATTCTAGAAAAGCCAAAACTATGGTGACTGAAGCTGCTCAAGTACTTATAGTAGAGGTAAGAGATTAATTGGAAAGGGAGCGTTCGGGGGAATGAATATTTTCCTATGGTGTGTTTGTGGTGATGGCTACCTAAACAGGTATGTTTTTAAAAATGATCAACTATACGTTCAGAAATGAGTGAACTATACTGAATGCAAATTATACTTCAACTGTGAATAAATGAATGGGTAAATAAAAAATACGCAAATACATAAAATTTCCTGAAAATGTTTAAAACGCCAATAAGGGCAATATTAGAAAAATGAGTGTGTACAGTCACGTGACATTGAGTGCCCTAGAGGAAAAGGAAGCAGCCAGGGGAATGGGTGTGCCTGCGTGGGGGAGGTGATGGGAATATTAAGTAGGTTGATCGAGAAAAGCCTCACATAGGTGATGACTCTTGAGCAAAGATCCAGAAGAACTGAGGGAGAAAGGTAGGAGGCTGTGGGGGGAGCAGGAGTGAATGCCCGGAGCTGCAGCAGGTGACTACCCAGAGCAGAAGGCGCTGGCAGTAGAGTACTATGTAGTCAGAGAGGAAAGAATGATGGAGCTCTTAGAGCCACTGAAAAGACTTGAACTTTCACCCAAAGCAAAATAGAAATCCAATAGGTAATTCTGAGGAGAGAAGTGAATGATCTGTTTCTCCTTTGTAATTTCCGTATATATCACTTTAGTACCTTTGTACTTTCTGACTTATTTTACCGAACTTGAGAGGTTGAGTTGATTTCTCTCATTTTGCACAAGGTATTTCACAGATGCTTTCTTGTTAACTCCTGCTTTTCAGAGTTAATTTCTAGTGCCTTTGTTTGTTCATTAATTTAGCAGAGAAAAGCTACTATCCATTGGAAACCCACTATATCCCAGGAGCTTTTTTTAGGTACTAGAAAGGAAAACATGCTCTTCATCCTTTCCCTCTGTCATTAGCCTAATCTATTTCTGAATTTTCTTGTTTGCTTGTTTGACTTCTAATGACTTAGAGTAGCCTCTGAAAATTCTTTGAACCTAGTGATCATTAAGTGAATTTTCATGGTTTCAAGAACATATCTGTTTGAAATATTCTTTATCTGACTACATAAACAGCAATGATGGAGCAGCCACAGTTGACCTTAGAATGTTTGAGTCACTTGTGTCCAGTGAAGGTTATAGGATGTGATTAACTGCCGCCACCACTCTACCATTGTGCCGAGGGTAAATGAAATGCTCTGGACCATTATTTCTCCAAAAATAGTATCAATAAGAAGATACTAAATTTGAAAAAAAAAAAAAGAATTTTTATAGGTGACACCATCATTTTAAGGCAAAAAAAAATCACATAATAATAGAAACATTTGAATTAAGTAGATGAACGATAATTAACTATTGAGCCATTAATTGATGCTTTCTTCTTTCTCTGATCCTCTCCTTCTTTCTGTTTCTTTTCCTACACTTATTTGCATCTCTTCCTCCCCACTTCCTGATACTAAGGCCATTGACTGTCGAGAATACAGAGAGTTTCCTCTAACTTGGTGTTGGGATGGCTGCTGGCATCCAGGCCTGGAGAAGAGGATGTGTGAGGCTGTCCTCTAGAGAAGCCCACAATTAATCCAAGGGCCAGACCAATAATCAAGGCATAAAGATGGCCTGAAGTTAAGTAGAGATTTTTTTTTTTAAGTCTGAAAAGAAGTGAGGCCTCAAAAATCTCCCAAAGCAAGAAGTCAAACTCTTAGAACATAAATTTGACCTTATACAGACTTTAACAGTGTTGTAAAAATTTGCAGACACTAATCCATCCTATACACAGCTGCCAAATTAATCTTCTTAAAGTACACCTTCTGTATTATCACTCCCGGCTCCCACCAAGAATGATGAGTTTTGTCCTGAGCTTCTCACATTAAGAAGAATCTAGTGACTGGATTAAAAACAAAGTGGAGTGTATTTTGGAGAGTGAACCCTACAAGGTAATAGAAAAGTCTCATCCTGCTGAGGACGAGGGACAAATCTGTAACCCAGGGGATGCAGGCAATTTAAAGAAATTTTTTCCACCAATTACTAAATCCGTATCTTATAAAAAATGTCCCAGTAAAATAGCAAACGTTTTGGGTAAAATGTGACTTTATCATTTAACATATGCGTCAGATTTAAATTTGCTTTGTAGACAACCACAAGTGTGACATTTTGTACGCTTTCCCAAGTGGTATAAAATTTTAATGTGGCAGTGCTATCCTGGAAAGCTACTTACCTGTTCCTTAACAGACTTCATCTTCTAAAATTCCAAACAAAACAAATATAGCAGGATTTAATTAGCGTTTTTTTTTTTCCCCTAAAA
Source organism: Perodicticus potto (assembly GCA_963574655.1). Lineage (NCBI taxonomy): Eukaryota > Metazoa > Chordata > Mammalia > Primates > Lorisidae > Perodicticus > Perodicticus potto. Next base: position 6,352 of record CAUYRH010175693.1, on the reverse strand, counting down.
ACCATTGTTGTTCCACAAGCTTTGATCTGCCCTCTACAAAAAACAAAAAATTTTCACTGACTCCTTAGGTGTACTCATTATACTTTTTCTCTCATGATGCCTACATTCATGGCTTCTGGTTTTTATTAGCTGCTTTGAGGTAAGTCGGAAGCGAACAGATTTCCTAGTGATGATTTCATAAGAGTACGCTAAATCTCATAGGAATATCACCTTGATAATAAGTAGAAACTCATTCAACATGGAAAAGCCAAGATAGAAAAATATTCACCTGTTGTCTATTGGCCCTTCATTCTTTCCTTTATTTTTTTAAATTTTTCTTTTTGCCAGAAAACTCAGCTCATATTTTTTTCCCTGCTTTTCTGCCTTCCTTTGACCATTTATTTCTTCCTCTCCTCTACCATGCTATAATCTATTACCCTCTTATTTTCGTCGTTCATTGACATTGAGGCACTTTTTCTTTCTGCCTTCGAGTGTGATTTCGATAACATTTTCTCCTCAGGATCCATCCATTATTGTAATTATCACTCAATCTTCTTTCTGCCTCTGTTTCAATATCCTTAGAGTTCGCTACCTGTTCATTTTCTCTCAACTTTTCCTGATTCCTTGCTTTCACAGAAAGAATAAGGGAGAAAAGGTTTTGTTGGGTTTTTTTATTCTTTTTTCACAGAAAATCAGTTTTTGTGAGGGATTTGGAGTCCCCCTTTGATGTACAGTCAGATAGAGTGCTCTTTTGAAACTGGGTATTTTTCTGTATAAAGGTACACACACAGCTACACTTTCTTATGAAGAGAATCAGAATCTATTAAATTGGAGAATTTTAAAAGCTAAAGGAGACCTTGCAGGCCGTCTAGAGCAACCTCATTATTTTTGGATGGGGACAAATGAAAGCCAGCAATCATTGATCTCTGTCATGCATGAAGTTTGGTGTTCTGTATCGCTGCTATTGTTGTCATGGTATGTTTGCTATGTGTAACCTCAGGCTCATCCTAAGAGTTATATATTTAACTTAATTCTAGACATATTTACTAAGCACCTTTTCAGTGCCAGTCTTGGAGGAAAAGCATAAACAATCATCATGGATGGAGCGCCTTGTATTTTTCTGTGCTTTATACCCAGTAATATCTCATTTAATCATCACACTTTGACACAGAGAGAAAATAAAACTAAGTCTCCAAGGTAAGTAGTTACTTGCCAAGCATCACAAATCTATGAAAAGGCAGAGCTAGATTTTAAGACCAGGCCTATCTTAATTCAGATTCCATTTTTGCTTTTTGTTTGTTTGCTTGTTTGCTTTAGCCTTTCAGGGTTGTCTATTCAGTATAAACACAACCAAGTCGGTTTCTCAACCAGACTCATCTCAGAGTTCCCAAACCAGATGAGAGTTTGCGCTCCCAAGTTCTGACCTTCACAGCTTTCAACTATATTTTCCCTAATGATTATAGAGAGACCATTATACCTATGCCGTGACAGCCTGGACAACCTCCTTATGTGGGTGTAGTATATGCTTAGTGAATGCATTAGTGATGATATCAATGAGAAAAAGTGGAAAAATGAGATGATCACTTGGGTAGTTCATTTTAAAGTCCCCATTTTGAAGTTAATAACCATTATTATTATTATTTTTAAAGATATAGCCCAATACTTATGTACTGTTTTGTAACATTGGTGGCAGTGATTTTAGTTCCTTGATCATTTTTTCACATTTCTTTTTCCCACTTTCTCAGTCAGTAATGTGTGATTCATCTTTCCTGATCCAAGGATGTCTGCTGCTTCTTCCTTAAAATAACAGCAATTTGCATCAGTATTAATGACATAAAGTCCTGCTCCTCCACCTGATTATTTTCTTACAGATAAAGATTAGTGAAAAAATGTCTTCATACTTGAGGAATGCCTTGAAATAAATGGCATTCCTTGCACAATATATGACCTATCAAAAAAAAATCCTGCACAATTTAATTTTTTAGTGGTTCAACATTATTGACTACATTTCCTAATGTCTACTGTACCTTTGATACTAGATCAAAACTATTGGGATTAACAGATTTCCTTATATTTTTATTCTCATCCCAGACTTTTGAATTTTCATCAGTATTACTGCTTAATCTCACACACACACAGTGCTTATACACACTGCTGAGAAAAGGACTTGCTGTCTGCACAAGGACATAGCACGTCTGTTGTATCTCACTCTGCTCCAGTGGGAATTTCCTGAGGGAAGAGATTTTGTTTTGATCATTCACATGGTCCCTAGCACAGAGTAAACAGGAAAGTGTGTATTGAATTAAATCGAATGGAATTTGCCATAGTTCTACAATCTAGCTCTGGTGTGCAATTCTCCAAGGAAAAATAGAATGAGTTTGAGGAAAAAAAGAGGGAATATAAGAGGTCAGGCAAACCATATATACTACTTTCCATAACTTTTAAGAACTAGAGAGGTTGAGAAAAGAACAAAAGCAGAAAAAAATAACTTTTAATCATTGAACAATTATTTCTTAGAATCTATTGTGTGTTAGGAAATTTACTAGTGTTAGGTAGATAACGAGGATCTCCCAGCTCTTCTAGGGACAAACGTGGCACCCTGCCTTGGTGTGCCTCAAGCAATTTCCTCACCTGGGAAGAAGGATGAGGACAGGCACTCCACCTGGCTATTGCCCCACTCTTAATTCTATCTGCTACAGATGGAGAAGGAGGAAACCCCTTACCAGGCTGAGAATTCCCCAGCCCAGGCAAAATAGGATTTGGAAAGTAACCTAGAATAACCTAAGGGTAATTATCATGCATTAGCATGAATCTACATTATGGTTCATTCCCCTCCCCAGGTAAGGCTCCACACACAGATACAACCTTGAGAACACCTGTTGATCATTTGGTAGCGTCCCACACCTCCCAACAGCCCTCCTCTGGCCATTAAAAGTAAACAACCTGAGAGTTCCCAAAGAGAGAGTAATTCCATCAGCCAGTGAGTCAGTACAGAGACCTGTTGTGTTTTATAATAAATAACTGCTCCAGCGAAATTGCTTCCTGCCTATGGTCACTCCATCACACCTGTCCTACTTGTGATTTTTTTCCAACCAAGGAGCCAAACAAAGAACCATGAGAACAGTTTGCCAAGAGGCTGGACCTGACACTTTGGTGTGTCTAGACATTCTTTGGCTAAGGGCACAAAGAACTGTGGGTTAGGTTTTATTATACCCATTTTCAAAATAGGAACCTAAGTCTTAGGGTGGTTATATAATTACTTACAGACTATACATTTAGCAAAGGGAGGAACTTTGGACGCAAGACTGCCTATCTCGAAAGCCCCTATTCTTTTCACATCACCAAGATCCTTCTGGCATACAAGGAAAGCCCATAAATGTAATTTACTCACTTTATATCAATAAACAATATAGATCCTCATACATACCAGTTATCTGAAAGTGAATTACTGAATACTGCTATTTAACAAGCAACTATAGTCTGAGATACTCAATAAAACATAAATTTATTAAGGCCTTCAATCCTGCTGAGTCTTTTTCACCTCTTATAAACAACATAATCATCAGTGAAATCTGCAATCACTTGAAGATAAAGACTCTCCGTCGACACATGCCAGTGTTACCGCAAGCCATGTCCACAAACGTGTTCTACAAGGTTGACATGCCCCTAGCCTCTGTCTTCTGAAATAGGCACCACCTAGCCGCTTCACCTTTCCACATGTTCTAGAAATATATGCAATAGAAGCGAACCCAGGTAATACACTTTTTTCTTAGGGATAACACCCAGGTAAATAGGGCTTGTGTTCGCATTTTATAGATCAAGATTCCAGCTAGGTTTTTCTCCTCAGAGTGAATACAGATACTTCATTTTTAATTATTTGTTTTAGTGAGCAAGCCCTTCTCCAAGCATGGGCTGGTGGTGGGGTGGTCTGGAGTCATGCTCTAGTTGTCCTCTGCAGCAGCCAGCCAGAGACGCAGAGGACACACAGTCCCAGAGACAGGTTCCTACAGAAGTAGAGAGTATAATATTGGGAAGTGCCGTAGACAACATCTTCTTCCATGTTTTGATGTATGTGAGGAAACTGAGGATTAAAGAGGTTAACTGAGTTGCCCAAGATTGTCGTTATTTATGTAGCACAGTTAGTCTTAGGATTCTTCCTACACCATCAAGCTGCCAGAGAGAGCTTAGGACAGTGGTTCTCAACCTTCCTAATGCTGTGATATATTTTTATTGTTACAAAGGGGTCATGACCCACAGGTTGAGAACTGCTGGCTTAGGAGAATCTGTATCGCAGATTCTAGAAAACCAAAAGGTCCAATTGGTCCAAGCAAGTTAGATAAATGTAACCAGTCTGATTCCACAGCAAGCCAAAATGATTTCTGCGAAAGCACAAAAAAAAGTGATAGCTCACATTAGATTTTTGATTCTCAATTTACCTTCATCCATACACAGTCTCCTTTGTGTTTTTCACTCTCTGTTAGTTTTCAATAAACCGTATAGTTTTCCTGATCTACTACTCACACATTCACTTTTTTTTTTAATTAAATCATAACTGTGTACACTAATGCAATCATGGGGTTCAATGTGCTGGTTTCATATACAATTTGAAATATTTTCATTGAACTGGTTAAAATAGATTTCATGGCATATTCTTAGTTATTGTGTTCAGACATTTTAGTATATGTGCTGCCGAAGCGAGCACTGTGTTCAGACATTTATATTCTGCATTTAGTAAGTTTCACCTGTACCCTTCTAAGATGCACCGTAGGTGTGGACCCACCAATTACCCTCCCTCCGCCCATCTTTCCTCTCCCCTCCCCTCCCCTCCCTTGCCCTTTTCCCCATATTCTTGTGCTGTAGTTGGATTATAGCTTTCATATGAAATCAATAAATTAGTTTCATAGTAGGGCCGAGTACATTGGATACTTTTCCTTCCATTCTTGAGATACTTTGCTAAGAAGAATATTTTCCAGCTCCAAAAATGTGCATTTCCTATTTGGTTTCCCAAATGTACTAAGGAATGCAGAGAAGAAACTTGTCTCCAAAGAACTAAATCTAGGCTCCTAGACACCTCCAACATTATCATCACCATCAGATCAAACAATGGAACGGTTAATTCTGCTTACTTGAATATCTCTCAAGTATAAAGCCCATTCTCTTGCCCCACTGGTAACTGTTGTACCCCTTATCCCAAAAGAAATCCATTTCCTAATTAAAAAAAAAAAATACCAACCTCATGTGAAGAATATAATGCTGACTTAATCTATTAAATAAATAACATCATATCACAAAGTGCATCTTATATGCATTTTCAAACATACCTGGGTATGAAAATGGGCTGTATCAACCATGTGTGTATCAAACAACCAAGTTGTTTTTGTCTATCATGCACTCCCCAGGTTCATCTTCCATTCTTCTCTTAAATATACATTCGCATAGTTGTAATTTACGTTACTTTAAATTGATATTTTCATGTCTCTCGAAAGCAACTTAAAGATCTTCCTTTCCACATGTGTATTCATCTTGCATGCCTCATTCCAACTTTTTCACATTCTTCCTAAATCCATTACCTTTATCTAACTTTGATCTTCACATTTGTGCTCCTTCCAATGTCCTGTCTGAGCTGAAAGGCCAATCTTTTCAAATAGTAAAATCCTATCCAAATGCTAGAGAGCAACGAAAGATGGCTTTCTCTTCTACAACCTTCCTCAAACTCTCAAGCCTCAGAAATCTCTCTCTCTTTACAATGTCAGTAGCACTTATTACTTTCTCTTGATTGACACTCAGGAAATTCTACCTAAATTCCACAGATACAGGGAACACAGCCCTGAGAATATATTTTGGCCTTTGACATCATGACAACATCTTGGAGAGTATCATTACCATGGTTTTTGCCTTTAGAGTGAACAGTAATGTGACACATCAACCCATTAAAACAGAGTCACAGTGGAGAAAATGTAGCCATTTGGTAACAAGAGTGGCAGTTCAGAGGAATAGAAGGTGCTGTAGGCAGAAATGTGATGTTCAGCCTGGACTCCTCCCATGTTGTCATCACTGTCCTATTAACTAATGCAACAATTGCTTCTGCTGACTTAATGTCTCTCAAATCTAAATCCAGGACTCTTGCTCACGGCAATTACATCACTCATTTCTTCATTCAAAAAATATTTACTAATTGGGACCACATCTACGGTGCATTCTACAAGGGTACAAGTGAAATTTACTAGGTGTAGAATATAAATGTCTTAACACAATAACTAAGAAAATGCCGTGAAGGCTATGTTAACCAGTTTGATGAAAACATTTCAAATTGTATATAAAACCAGCACATTGTATCCCATGATTGCATTAATGTACACAGCTATGATTTAAT
>CAUYRH010175690.1:0-14601 GCA_963574655.1 Perodicticus potto | reverse complement strand
GGGTGGAGCAAGGTCTGTGCATGCTAATTGTTGGTGTCAGCTCCTAAATGGATCTTATTTGGAATCTACTCAGGACATAATCCTTAGACCATTTGCTGTTGGGGGTCAGTGTCAAGTAAGAACCATTTACTTGAGCATTTTTTTTTTTTTTTTGAGACAAAGCCTCAAGCTGTCACCCTGGATAGAGTGCTGTGGCATCACAGCTCACAGCAACCTCCAATTCCTGGGCTCAAGCGAGTCTCTTGCCTCCGCCTCCCAAGTAGCTGGGATTACAGGCGCGCTCCACAACACCCGGCCCTTTTTGGTTGCAGCTGTCATTGTTGTTTGGCGGGCCCCGGGCTGGATTCTAACCCACCAGCTCAGGTGTATGTGGCTGGCACCTTAGCCCATTGAGCCACAGGCAATGAGCCAAGCCTTTTTGTTTTATTGCCCAGGAAAATCTCTATCCATTATTAATACATGTGTATAGGAGAATCCTAGACTTAAAGTAACAATTGTTTAAATTGAGTCTAGACAGAAACTTTGTTGCTTCTCTAACCTGTTTTTCTTCCTCCTAGTGATCATCAGCCTAGTCGTTGGTGTTTCACCAGATTTGACTGGTAAGACATTTTCTTAGCCTCACTAAATTTTGCATAAGGGTCAAAGTGTTGGGGAAATCATAGATATAATTATGGGAAATTTGATTTGTGAACTCATATTTTATTGAGATCCTTTTTCCATTAAAAGAGCTAAAATGAGACTACTCAGGTTTTCACATTTGTCTCACAAAACAACTATAAGAAATTAAGACTAGAGATAATTTTAAAACCCCTCGAAAGAATATCCAGACTCTTTAATATTCTCACTAATAGAAGAATGAGGCAATACAGACTATGCCAAATAAAAAATGATCCAGAAATAATTTCTCTTTAATTTATATTCTTCCACCTGTTGATTCTGGATAAAAGGAAATAATTTTTTTAACTAAACATCTTGCCTACATTTGTAAATCTATCCACAAAATTTGACAAAGCATGAAACATGTGACCAGCTCTGTGCTAAGTGATGGGGGCTGAAGAGCTGACAATCAAGAAGCCAAGGCCTTTCTATCCCAACTAACGTCTGGATTGAACAATACCCAGAATCCTGAAACAAACTGGCTCTCAATGATCAATACATACTCTTCTCAATGAATGTGGATTATTGCAAATTGAAGCAAGATGGTCCAGACTTCTAAAAGAAAAAGTTTCACCATAAAACTTCTTAGAATGAAGGTGTTCCAGAAGCCATAAGCACAATTCTCTACTTAACAGGAAATATTTCTCCCCTCAATGCACGAAATCATGCTGATGTATTGTATTGGGGATTACACTGACTAATAAATATCTGAAACTTGGAAAAAAAATAAAAGCGAAGGCCTGGGTCCTAACCACAGGAAACTTAAATGATCTTTAAAAATGTACCTTATAAGCCAAGATTTGACAAGTGTAGCTTTGAGTCTCCTTTACTGCTGCCACTTCTTATTTGCATAACATTGCATAACTCAGCTCAGTTTCACAGTCTGTAAAATGGGTCAATTGCTAGTGCCAACTTCAGCATTGTTGTGGGGCTTAAATGCCTAGAAAGGGATAGTCTGGACAGATATTCAACTCCCTTCCTCTCTGTGATTAGGGAATAAGTGCCTTAGGGAATCCACTTTGCAGCAGGCTGAGTTGCTTATGGAGGACTTCTTAGAGAAGCTGAGAGCTGAGTTGAAAGAACAGGGTATGGAGGGAAAGGGGAATTGCACCATCTGGGCCAGGATGACCTTAGTCTGATGATCCACGGGGAGAGAGTCAATGATAACTGAAGAATCCCTTCTGTCCAAATTCTGTTCATACAGTGCTGAGTTCCTATTTCCCAAGCTTACCTCCCCTAACAATGTGTTGCTAATTGATAAATTGTATTAGTTCATTTCCTGTGTCCAATAGACTTCTTGTTTCTAAGACCCTAAAGCTCTCCAAAAGGCTTCTCTGCTAGAGATATTGAGCGCTATATCTTAAGAGATGATTGAACAGTGACCAGAATACAACCTTGGGCTTTACATTTTATTTTATTTCATTGGGAGGGGCCTTTACATTTTAATGTGGTTTTTCCCTTTTTTTCTCTTTAGAGTCTTCAGATGAACCTTGCATTTTAAAGATGACATTACAAAATTTCCGGTCAATCTTATCGTGGGAAGTAAAAAATCATTCCATTGTCCCAACTCATTATACATTATTTTACACAGTCATGAGGTTGGTTTGATATTTCGCTTTTTATATCATCCTATTATGTAGGGAGTGGGGGAAGAGGTGATATCTGTCTCTTTCTCTCTTCTTTATTCAAAGGTTTAAAAGGCCAAAGGCAAAGCGCCCATCTATTTTTAATCATTGAATGCTTTAATAATCCAGAGTTCTTTCTGACAGAGCTTGTATTTATAATCTAAGCTAATTCCTACAGGTCTAAACTTCAAAAATAAATAATTTTTGTGCTTGGTTTTTGTAATGAGTTTTCTAATTCATTTGATCTGAATGTTTAAAATTCCTGTGTTTTCTGAGGAGAGGAGTGCAAAGGTCTTTTGAACATATTGATTGTTTATGCTCGCCTTTCTTTATTCTGGTTGGACACCAGAAAGCTATCTGGCCCAGTGTAGGACAGACCTGGGTCCAAGGTCAGGTTTGGTCACTAATCAGCTTGCATCCTGGTACAGAGCTCAACCTGTCCAAGCTAACACCTCCACTGAAGGGTTACTAAAGGATTGGACATAACGCGTGGAGCCTCCTTTGGCTCTCTCCTTCTGTGTCTGATGATCACTCCCATAAGTCATCATTAATCTGTAGCCCCTTGAAATGTCCTTTTGTTGGTTATTTATTTGACAGAGAGTTGCTGCTGCCACTGCTACTGACTGAGCCAGTGGTGGGGTTTCTCTTCAGCACCTGCTAAAGTCTTAAAGTTTCACTGCACTTCAAGTGGTCACATGTATCACCCCCAGCCTTTCTGAAGCTCAGTAGATGAGATCTCTACCCAGGACTTAGGACTGGATATTGTAGTCTCAGCCAGAGAAGGAGGTGTGTCTCAGGGAAGGCATTCATGATTGTTCTGTAAGGGGCGAAAGATATGAGCCCTTTATAATAAAAGCCCAAGTTTCATTCATTCCGTCGTTCATTCGTCCAACAAATACTTACTGAACATCTCCTACATGCCAGGCACCCAGCTATGAACCAAAATCCCTGCCCTCCCAGAGTGTATGTTCTGAAAGTAGGCGGAGACATCAATAAACAAACGAAGGCATACGGGGGCAGGTGCAAGGAAACGCTCTGAAGGAAGAGTGAAGGGCAAGAGGCGTTGACAGTGCGGGTGTGGGGAGAGCATAAGATGTTCGTCTTAAGTAAGAGGATTAAGAAGATGATTTGATATGGTGGTATTTGAGCAGACCCTAAAGGACAAGAGGAAGTGCGGCACCCAGAGAACTGATTCCCACGATGTAAATGCTAACATTTTCCTTTTTTCGGTTTCTTTTCTTTCCATAGTAAAAAAGAAGATATGAAGGCTGTTGAGAATTGTACAGATACCAAAAGATCATTTTGTGACCTAACAGGTGTGTGGAAAAACATACACGAGACCTACATCGCGCTGGTAGAAGCATTCAGAGGGAATATGTCGCTGGTCAATTGTACGACGTCTTTCTTGCTGGCCGTGGACAGTGAGTTGATCTGTTTCTCCGTTTCATCCTAATCGTCAAGATCATCGGTATTTGCTCTACCATGAGATAGGAAGGGGCTTGCAAGGTTCCCCTCCTGGCTCTGCCACTTCCTAGTCCTGGAACTATAGGCTGGTCACTTCCCTTCTCCAAGCCTCAGTTTTTATCTGAAAAGTGGAACAGTAATCTATACTTCACAGATTAAAGCCTGAGAAGGGAGGCATTTAGACAGTAGTCATTGCTATTTTTCTGTTTCACAGCCCAAAAGGAAGTAGGGAGCTGGGTCCATGTTCTCCAGCTAAGCTTTTCCATCTCTTTGGGCCAGGGTTTTTCTTAGTACTACAGCTCCACCCCCAGATGGTAACACAGCAGCTCTTGTGCATGTGAACACCCAGAGAAGACTGGACCCCCAAGAGTGCGTCTGCCCCTTTTGTCTTTCCTGGTGACTAGAGTCAGCTTCCCAAGGCACTTATGTTAACAGCTCCAGCTCCATTATTCTTTCTGTTTCCCAATTCACGACCAGTTTCCAGAACAGCAATTCAGCTTCAGCTCCCTGTTTCAGGCGGTGTGAGTTCACACGCACACACCCCCTCTTAGCAAAGTGGTAATGAAGACCGATTCTCTCTTTGGCCAACAGTTTAGGTGCGAGCTTTGCCACAATTGTGTGCATGTCTGTGTCTGTGTATAAATGGACAAATCTGGTGTGTATAAGCACAATATATAGGTCATGGTATTTGGATCATGAAAGAATCTACATTCATCACAATAATGAGATTTTTTTTTCTTGACTCAAATGATACATATGAAAAATAGATAAATACCCAGATTTAGAGGGAATACAGACAACATGCTTTGGTGCTGTCCTTCTGAAGGCTTAGACAGTAGGTATTAAAAACCTTAACATACGCCTACTCCAATCTAGAATTCCTGTTTAGTAATTTTTCCTAAAGAAATTATTAAGGACAAATGGAAAGCCTTCACTACATGAACACTCAATGTACACTGAGTCTTTTCAGAAAAATTAGAGACAATCTAACTGTTTGAAACAGTGAATCGGTTAGACCTTAGTACAGCCACTTAGTGGAATAGAATCAGTCACGAAAAATTGTGATGTAAATCAGGGGGTAGCAGATTTTCTACAAAGGGCCAGGGGAGAAACAGTTTTAGACTTTGTGGGCCACATGTGCTCTCTGTCACATATTCTTCTTCAATTTTTGTTTACAATGCTTAAAAAATAAAAACCAGTCTGAACTTGCAGGTAATGTAAAAGTGCACGGTTCACCAGGCGTGCTTTACAGCCCTTACGTAGCTAGATGTGTATTGATATGTTTATGAAATATAGTTACCTAAAATATACATCATGCAAAACAGACTGATTTAATTTTAGATTACATATATGTATTATATATATGTATATGTGGCTTATCTTCTGATATTTCTATGATGATTATATATTATTATTATTATTATATGCAAGTCATCTTTAATTTTGTATTAAGAATACAGCCTGAAAATTGGAAAAGTTACTGGCTTCTTTTCTAAAATCTTTTCTTGATTTCATTGCACCTATATTATTTTATTAGTTTACATTTTTTACCAATAAAATAAAAATAACACATATTATGACTCAGATCATAGACAGATTAAAATGCAAGTAGCTTTCCTTTGAAACACGTAAGGTTGCATCAAAATGGGAGGCATCTGTTACACAATCATTGACTGACACCAGGTTTGTGTCTAACTTTGTTTTTCTAAATAGTGTCTTTTGAACCACCGGAGTTTGAGATTGTTGCTTTTAAAGACCACATTAATGTGCTGGTGAAATTTCTTCCCATGACTGAAGAAGGATGGCAATTTGTTTTATCACTCATCATCGAAGAAGAGTCGGAGGGGGTTGTTAAGAAGGTAAGTGGTAGTTGGCAACAAAACAATTGATTCTCTCTTTAAATAAAGAAATTTGTAGTTGAACACTTGAAACTGCAAGGTCTGATTTTAGGAAAAGTCTCTATAGTTCATTTATTGTGAAAGTGTATTGATTTAACCCTGCAGTGCAATCTTAAGAGAATAATCCACGTGCATTACATCAGGGGGCACAGAGAAGAGAGAGGTCTGAAGCATGACTTCAGCAAGCCAGGGGGAAAGAGTTTTTTGAAAAGAGCCATTTAGCTGCGCCACATAGGAAGAGCATCTGTTTCTGCCTCTTCCCTTGTCACACACAGTTGGAGAAGTGGCACTTTCCGGCAGTTCTGGCCCCTCCTGATGCCCTCCAAAGGACCTGACTGTCAGTAACCTCAGGGTAACTCTGGTGTCAGACAGACCTGGATTTTCAGTTTTCCTTGGCTCCATCCCTCGGGATACTGGAATAAGTGAAAGTGGACAAGGTGCACTCACCAGTGGTCACAGCTGTACCTACAGCTTACATTTTTAGGACCCCTTTACCAATTATAAAACCCTTGAAAGTTAGATCAGCCTGTAAGACATCAGGGAAGAGGCACTTCAGGCAGGGGGCTCAGGAAGTTCCAAGGGCCTGAGGCTAGAGTGGGCCTTGGGGTTTGAGACACAGCTTGGAGAGGTAGCAGGAATGGAGTGGCTAAGGGACAGCGTAGGAAGAGGTGATGGTGCTGGACCTGGTAGGGCTTTGTGGGTCTGAGTCTTCTGAGTGTGACAGAAATCACTGGAGGACCCAAGGCTTAACAGCATCCTGGCTGGTGACTTTAGAATGGATCATACAGCCAAAGGTAGAAGTTGGGAGACCAGTTACCACACTATTGGGATAGTACTCACTTAACAGGCAGAGTATATGTCTATTATCATTTTTCCTTTAATATCCATATGGATTATAATCAACACAGAAGAAAAAAGAAAGCAAAAATAATAGGGGAAAAATAGGTTCATGCGACTCGGGGACTGTATCGAGTGTCACTAGATAACATATTTCAATCCTGTCTCATTTGTGGCCTAGAGCCACTCGTTCTAGTTTTAGATTGTGACTTCTGAAATAAATATCCTGTGCTTATTAGGATATTGACAACTTTGTAAGAGGAAAACTATAGTTAATCCTCTTCATTAAAGAAAATTGGTCTTGATTAAATTAAAGGAAAATAGGTAGTATCATCCAGGCCACAGATGGTGGTGGCATCTCCCACTTGGTGGTTGAGGATATGAGAAGCCATCAAATCATGCATAGATATTTTTTGCACATGGAGCCAATAGCATTTTCAAGTAGACTGGATGTGTGGAGTGGTAGAGAGAAGTTGGAGTTGCTGTTAACTAAAATGGAAATGATTGTGGATGGAGCAAGCTGGAGTTAGATAGCAGCTCAGTTTGGGGCACATTAAATTCAAGGTGCCCATAAGGCATCTCGGAGATGTTGGGCAGGAATTGGATGTGATGCCCTGAGTCTAGAGTTCAGGGGAGAACTCCCAGCCAGACACATGTCCTGAGGAGCCTTTGGCTTCTTGGTCTATGTTGAATGCCTAGAGACCAGATGGGATTCCCGGGGGAGTGGACATCCAGGGTGGAGCCCTGGGACTTTCCAAAATGTGGAGATCTAGTGAATGAGGAAGAAACAGCAAAAACAGACTAAGAAAGAGCAACTGGCATGGTAGGAGGAAAAACAGGTGAGCGTGATGTCCTGATACCTGAGAAGAAAGTTCCAGAGAGACAAACTTGACCTACTGAGCTCAGTGATGCAAATGGGACAAGTTAGAAGAGACCTGATTATTAGATTTAGCAACATCACTGTGCCCCAATAAAAGCAGTTCGTTGTGTCATGGGGCAAAGACCTCTAAGGTAGATTTAAGAAAGGGAAGAGAAAGTTGGAGATGGAGGGGCGAGCTCATTCTTCTCAGGAGTTTTTCTATGCAGGGGAGGAGGGATACTCAGTGACCTCTGGAGGGGAAGCTTTCAGTTTGTTGGGCTGTGTGTTTGTTTATTAAATCCTTCTCCTTCCAGACAGAAACTTACAGAAAAGCATTATTACAGAAGGCTGTATTTGAACGTCTAGAAATCCCCATTCTTTTCTTTTTTTATTTTGAGATAGTCACTTTGTCACCCTTGGTAGAGTGCCATGGCATCATAGCTCACGGCAAACACAAACTTGCAGGCTCAAGCAATTCTCTTGCTTCAGCCTCCAAGTAGCTGGTACTATAGGTGTTCACCACAATGCCTGGCTATTTTTATAGATGGGGGTCTTGCTGTAGCTCAGGCTGGTCTCAAACCCATGAGCTCAGGTGATCCTCCCACCTCGGCCTCCCAGAGTTCTGTGATTACAGGTGTGAGCCATCACACCTGGCCAGAATTCCTCATTTCTTTTTTTTTTTTTTTTGAGACAGAGTCTCATTTTGTCATCCTCGGTAGAGTACTGTGTCGTCACAGCTCACAGCAATCTCCAACTTTTGGGCTTAGGCAATCCTCTTGCCTCAGCCTCCCGAGTTCCTGGGACTACAGGCATCTGCCACAACACCCAGCTATTTTTTTTGTTGCAGTTTGGCCAGGGCCAGGTTTGAACCCACCACCCTCGGTATATGGGGCGGGGGTCCTACCCACTGAGCAACAGGCACGGCCCCAGAAATCCTCATTTCTAAAACTGCTAGTAAGAATGGATTTTGAAAATTATAAAATATGGTACAAAAGTTGCTACTTGTGAAAGAACCTTCATATCATCTTTTTAATTCTGAAATGGAACACAACTACATGGGAAAGAAGAGGCAAGGTATTTCAAGGGAGAAAACAGGAAAGTAGACATCAGCCTCGGTTCTGTGGCAGACAAGCTGTGTGACCTTGGAGAAGTTACTTAACCACTCTTAGCTGCAGTCTCCTCATCTGTGGAATGGAAATTCCCTATTGTGCAGACTAATTGCAAATCAAATGAGTTAATATGCATGAAAGCACTTTCTCAAGTTTAAAGTAGATACACATTGTCAATGAGACAAGATAATCTTGACATCCCAGAAATTATTCCTCTTTGGGACCTTTTCTCCTCATTTGTAAAACGAAGTTGCTAGGACAGCACCTGTGGCTCAAAGGAGCAGGGCGCTGACCCTCTATGCCGGAAGTTGCGGGTTCAAACCCAGCCAAAAACTGCAAAAAAAAAAGAAAAAACGAAGTTGCTAGATGAGATTTCATGGTTGTAAAATATGTATGTATGCATGTGTACATGAATACGTGTATATGTAGTTTTGTACAAATTGCTTGCGCTAAGTGACTTATAAATCCTTCTTCTTGCCAAGCCTGTGATTTAACTCTGTAAGATTTAAAGACAAATCCCCAAAAAGACTCCTCTAAATGAAATTCTCGTTCAAAGTCTTACTGATTTTTTGGCTATTTTTTTTTTTACAGCATAAACCCCAAATAAAAGAAAACATCAGTGGAAGTATCACCTATGTCATTGACAAGTTAATTCCAAACACAAACTACTGCGTATCTGTATATTTTGAGTCTGAAGTCCAAGACACAGTAATAAAATCTCCCGTAAAATGCACCTTCCTTCATCTTAGTCAAGAATCAGGTATGTTTTTAAAGATTCAAGCTTTGAAAATTAATGCTTTTTTACTCTGAGGGAAAACCTATTCAAAGGGAAGAATCTGAAATCCGTGGAGTGCCGAAGGGCACGTGACCGACGTGTCTCTGGTGTTCAGTCTCCACCATCGGGCAGAGTCACTTTGAGGCTGTTGTACCTTAGGGAAGATCAGATAGCTACCTTTACAAGGTCACAGATCTTCTTGAAATGGAAACGGTTTTATTTCAGGGGGTCAGGATTAAATTCAGTGCTGTACACCCTTAGTATGACCATTGTTTGAGCCAAATGCCAGAAGTGGCGGAGTTGCCTGAATCGCCAGCCTGTGCGTGGATCAGAGGGTGATGAGAGACGTGGAAGCAGCAAGATTGGGCGTGGCTCACTGACGTGGCCTGGTTCTATTGGCTGTGGCTCACGGATGAAAGGGAAACTTTCCACCGTGGCCGTGATAGTCACTCACGAAGGCTTAAAGCGCTTCCCTTCCAAAGACAGCAGGACCGTAAACAGTGTGGCCCCGAACCTCCCTACCATATGGAGAAATGTGTGGTGAGAATGATCAAACTCAGGAACCTTCCCTGCTGGTTCCTTCCTCAGGAAGGAACGAGGTCTCCGCCTGTTTTACCAAAAGCGAAAATCTACAAAATGTGCCCTCTAATTTCTAAATTCCCCAACCCCAATGGAAGCTTCTTTAATCTTCTGATTTCCCAGAATAAAAACAAGGAAGGATGTATAAGGAAATGACTTTTGAGCATTATGGTTGTGAATTAAGGGCGCTACTGGCAATGTTGCTGAGCTTAGCTTGAGGTTAGTCTGATCACAGGACACAATGATTTGATTCTCTAGTGTTCCTCAAAGCTGAATGATGCATGAACTGATTTTAAAGAGGAAAATGTCTCAAACCTTTAGCTTAAGTTATTTTTATAATTTCAAGTAAATATAGGCAAAACTAAACTTGCACATAGATTTGGTATTTCCATAGCTCTTTAAAAAATATAAGCCCCCAGGATGGACACAATGGCTCAATTCTAGCACTCTGGGACACCAAGATGGGCTCTGGAATTCAAGACCAGCCTGAGCAGGAGTGAGGCTCTGTCTCTACTAAAAATAGAAAAACTAGCTGGGCATTGTAGCAGGTACCTGTAGTCCCGGCTACTCAGGAAGCTGAGGCATGAGAATCGCTTGAGCCCAAGAGTTTGGGGTTGTTCTGAGCTATGATGACACCATGGCACTCAACCCCAGGGCAACAGAGTGAGACTCTGTCTAAAACAAATAAGTAAGTATGTATATATATGTGTACACACACATATATATGTTTACATTATATAAACTATGATTTATTTGGTGTACATATAATGAACATAGGTGCTAACACCAATTCTGTGACACTAACTAATGTCCAACAATTTGATTTATTTCTGACACGAACTACCTAAAGTTAGCACAGGCCCCACAGGTTCAGGGCTCAGTCCCACAAGAAGGACCCTACTTCAGATACCAGTCACAAGTCCTAGCCCCCCAGGTTACTCGTATTTCTGTCTGACCTGGCTACAAAGTCAAGAGTTCCCGTGACCTCTCTTCAGGTTCAGCAATTTGCTAAAATAACTCACAGAACTCAGGAAAGGGCTATACTTATGATTGCCATTTTATTATAAAAGATTTATGAAGAGGTGCATACGACAAGGTGTGGAAGGGTCCCAAGTACAGGGGCTTTTCTCCCTGTGGAGTCGGGGTGCACCACTGTCCCCACACATCCATCTGTTCACCAGCCTAGAAGCTCCCCAAGCCTTGGTGTTCAGAGGTTTTTGTTGGGCTTCGTTATGTAGGTGTGATTGATTAAATCATTGGCCACGGGATTGGACTCCATCTCCAGCCCTCATCCCCTCCTTGGAGGTTGGGGATGTTGCCGGAAGTTCTACCCCTCCAATTGTGGGGCTGGTTTTTCTAGTGACCAGCCCTCATCCTGAAGCTGTCTGTCCAACTGTGTCAACTCATTACCAGATGTGATTCCTGAAAGGGACTCAATAGGAATAACAAAAGACACTCCTATTACTCAGAAGATTCCACAGGTTTTTGAAACTCTATGCAAGAAACCAAAACTCTTGCATACAGTAAAAACTCAAATTAATAACATGTTAGAGCCATGATGGTCTACTGAAACTCCGTCCCCACTGCCAAGGCAAATGTGTCGGCTGACTGAGAAGGACAAGTAAGGTGCAGTTGTCCCTAACTCTCCAACCACTGTACGTGATATTCAGATTCTTGCTGCCAGAAACTCAAGGACCAGATAGGATCTCTCACCATCCACTTGCAATCAGATCTTCCCTCAACTAGCCAAACCCAGGAACCAGACAGGCTTGGATGTTGAGGGACCTTTGAAGGACAGCTGGAGCCCAGCCTTAGTGCAGACTCAGCAGTAAATGCAGTTTCTGAGCAGACTGATAGGGGAGGATTTTAGCCCAGAATCTGGATAAATGCCTTCCCCTTGCCAAGTCCTAAATTAATTGCTTGGCTCTTTCAGTAAGGCCCTGAGGGAAAGATAGCTCTATTCATTCATTGATTGATGTTTATTGGGAGCCTGCTCTGAGCCAGATGCTTTTCTTGATAACTGGGGATAAAGCAGTGAACAAACAGATAAAAATCTCTGACCTTGTGGAGACTACATTGCAGTAGGAGGAAGAATAATGAGATTAAAAAGTAGACTATATAGGCCAGATACAGTGGCTCACAGCTGTAATCCTAGCATTCTGAGAGGACAAAGTGGGTGGATTGGTTGAGTTCAGGATTTCGAGACCAGCCTGAGCAAAGCAAGAGATCATCTCTACTAAAAATAGAAAAATTAGCCAGATATGATGAGAGGTACCTGTAGTCACAGCTGCTCAGGAGGCTGAGGCAGGAGAGTCACCTGAACCCAGGAGTATGAGGTTGCTGTGTGCTGCGGTTGAGGTCACAGCACTCTAGCCCAGGCAACAGAACAAGACTCTATTTAAAAAAAAAAAAGTAAAATGTCTAGTATGTTAAGTGATGGTAAGTACCTCTGAGAAAAATTAAGCAAGAAGGCAGGTAGGAGGTATGGCAGGTGGAGGGGATAGGCCACTGGTTTACATAGGGCAGTGTCGTGGTTCACATTCCCTAGAAGCAGAGCCTGGGATAGGAGTTCCTGTTGTTCAAGTGTGATGTATAGGGCTGGGGGAGGATCTGGAAAGGAGAATGAGGGAACAGCTAGGGATGGGGAGAGAGAAATTAAGCAACCATGTGGTCCCAGCTGAGCCTCACTTGAACCTGATCCCAGGAGATTCTCCAGAGCATGAATGGAGGGAGCCCTCCATCAGCTGGTCAGTTAGAGGCGGTGATCTGTGGGATGTCCTCCAGATGAGGCGGCCCTACTTTGGTCAAGGGAAGCTCCTCAGAGTAGGATCAGTTCTGAGATGTGTCAGCCAACAGGTGCAGCAGCACTTGGGGTACATGCTGGTAAAGAGGATATGTGTGGGACACCACAACACCCACCACAGATGGCCAGGGAGGACCTTCCCGAGAGGGTAACATTTTGAGTAAAGACCTAGGGAGGTGTAGCAAGCAGAATAATAACCCCCAAAGATGTTCACAGCCTAAGCCCATTTATGTAAACAGGCTGCCTTCCATGGCAAAGGAGTTTTGCAGTGGTGATTGAATGAGGCTCCTGAGATGGGGAGATTATCCTGGGTCATCTAGGAGGGCCCAGGGTAAGTACACAGGTCCTTCCGGAAAGAGAAGGGCAGGAGACTCAGAGTCAGAGAAGGAGCTATGACAGCAGCAGAGGTCAATGAGTGAGACTGGGGATGCTATGAAACTGTCTTTGAGGATGCAGGAAGGAGCCGGGGGCCAGTAGACACTGGGAAAGGCAGGGCAATGGGCTTTCTCCTAGAGCCTCCAGAAGCAATGTAGTCTAACCAAAACTATGATTTTTATTCCACTGAAACTCATTTTGGACTTCTGACCACCCAGAACTGTGAGATAACGTATGTTCATTGTTTTATGGCACTAATTCTATGGTGATTTGTTTCAATAGCAATAGGAAACTAACACAGGAAGTGAAGGAGTGAGTCACGCAGATGTATCAGGGGAGAGATCCCACACGGAAGGTTGTGCCTGGCACGGTGTGGCAGGAGTGAACCGAGCAGGGGAAGACTAGTAACAGTTTGGGTCAGAGTAGAGTAGAGGACCCTAGATGCCAAAGGACCTTAGAAGCCACTATAAGATGGGGTCCCTCAGAGGGTGGTAAGCAGAGTGCTTCCTTATGATCAGACTTGGGATGTAAAAGGAGTATCTAGATGCCACAAGGTGGGAGCCACGGCTGGGCCGACACTGCAGTAATCTAGGTGGGAGGTGGTGGTGCTTGATGCAGAGAAGTGGGGAGGCTCCAGGAGACAGATGTTAATCATTATCAATCTTTGACAAAGTCCTTTTCTTTTCCATTAAAGGTAATTGTTATCAGATATTACCAAACCCCTATTGCTTAGTTCAGCCCTCTGCTTGTGAGCTTCCTCATGTTTTGTTTAAAAGTCTCAGTGAGTCCAGAGAAGGACAGGTTTGTCCAAGGCCAAAGTTTGAAGACACAACCTGGTCTCCCCTTCCCAAGATGGCTTGATCACACTCATCTTTAAAGGAGGTAGTTAACAGCAATAACACCTAATTGCAATTTCTCCTCTCTTTGTATGAACATTGGCAGAATTCATCTTTTTTTAAACAGGAATGTTTAAAAATAGCATGCATGGCTGGATGAGATGGTTCACACCTGTAATCCTGTCATACTGGGAGGCCAAGACAGGTGGATTGTTTGAGCTCAGGAGTTTGAGACCTGCCTGAGCAAGAGCGAGACCTCATCTTTACTAAAAAAACAGGAAGACTAGCCAGGTGTAGTGGCTCATGCCTGTAGCCCTAGCTACTCTGGAGGCTGAAGGACAAGGATTGCTCAAGCCCCACAGTTTGAGGTTGCTGTGAGCTCTGATGACACCATGACACTCTATGAAGAGCGACAGAGTGAGACTCTGTCTCAAAAAATACTAAATGTAGAATATATATGTAGAATATATTGTGTCTTAACACAATAACTAAGAAAATGCCATGAAGGCTATGTTAACCAGTTTGATGAAAATATTTCAAATTGTGGCTTGGCGCCTGTGGCTCAACCAGCTAAGGCGTCAGCCACGTACACCTGAGCTGGCGGGTTCGAATCCAGCCTGGGCCCGCCAACAACAATGATGGCTATGACCAAAAAATGGCCAGGCGTTGTGGCAGGCGCCTGTAGTCCCAGCTATTTGGGAGGCTGAGGCAAGAGACTTGCTTGAGCCCAAGAATTGGAGGTTGCTGTGAGCTGTGATGCCACAGCACTCTATCCAGGGTGACA
>CAUYRH010175688.1:0-21037 GCA_963574655.1 Perodicticus potto | reverse complement strand
TTATAATTCTTTCCTATAACTAAATCCTCCTCTACTTATAATTCTCTCCTATAAATAAATCCTAACTTACCACCACTATTGTGGTCCGTCGATTCCTTCTTCGAATCGCCGAGACCAAGAGCCTGAAATTCCGGTATCACTTCAGTGGAGGAGATAAGTCATAGACACAGCTTTCTTTATGAGGAGATAAAACAAAATAGAGGCAATCAGAAAAGTGCAGGTAGAAGCCAGCACAGTGGCTCACGCCTGTAATCCCAGCACTCTGAGGCTGAGGCAGTTGAATCTCCTGAGCTCAGGAGTTCGAGTCCAGCCTGAGCAAGTATGAGACCCCGTCTGTACTAAAAATAGAAAAACTAGCCTCGCGCTGTGTCAGGAGACTGTAGTCCCAGCTACTCAGGAGGCTGAGGCAAGAGGATTGTTCAAGTCAAGAGTCTGAGACTTCTGTGAACTGTGATGCCACAGTGCTCTACCCAGGGCGACAGAAACAAACAAACCAACAACAACAACAAAACCCAAAAAAGTGCAGATAGAGCAGTGTGAGTCTCGGGGGTAGAAAGATAGTCCCTGCACTTGCAGCACCAGGGTATTGGTGTCGAGAATGGTTTCCCCAAAGGCGAAACCTGAGACAAAGATTTGGGTGCAAGTAGTTTACCTGGGACACACAGAAAGCATGGAAATGAAGACAGCAAAGGGAACAAAGGCAATGTCAGACTCTTTAGTGAGCAGGGCGCCACTATGAACGGCGGGGTCTCAGCCACATTGGGAAGCAGTGGGGCTGAGCACACCTCAGAGCTGTTGCAATGAGAGATGAGGAAGCCGGACTGTCCAGCTCGTAATTCCTACTCGGGAGGACGGGTTGCCCCGGAATATTAACTCCCTTTGCTCAGCAGCCAAAAATCCCACCTGTGGCCAGAGAATACCCTCTAAAGGGGACAAGAAGTTTCAGTGTGTGGAGAAACTGCCATCAGATTCTCCAAGTGAGCTAAGGGACCACAAGTGGGTCACTGCCAGCACGCACGACAAAAGCCTTCCCGGAGGATCAGTCCCTGAGAAAGAATAGGATGTGGGCTGTGGAGGGCAGGGGAATTTAAGGAGAACAGCCCAAACAAAGGTGCAGGGGGGAGTATAAAGGGAATGTGAATAACTCAGCAAAGCTGGACCTCAGAATCCACGGGTGGAGCTGGGAGAAATACAGCAGGACAGGTGTGAGAAAGCCAATCGCACCTCAGCGTGCTGTAAGATCTATATATGTGGATATCTTGAAATCATTTTTTTAAATATTTGATATTTTAACAATTCAGTCCTAGCATCTAAACACCTTAATCTATCTCAATGGCAAATTTCTCGATCTAGCGGCCGGCTCAGATCAAATCTCCTTTGCCTTCATGGCTAAAATTGTGTCTGTGAGTGGTCCTCAATACTGATTGTGAAATGCTGCGCCCTTGAACTAAAGTTGATCTTGATGATCCACAAAGACTTTTCATGTACGTCAGTGCCATAGCTGTCTGTGTTGGTAGGTAAGGACTTCCAGGGTAGTGCAGACTAGGTAACTGGGCTGAATCTTACAACTGGACGGTAAATAACCCACTTCAACCCTTACGCCGTAGGACTTGTCTTCAGTGGATGTATCACTTCTTACGGATGCTTGCTTTTGCCTCTTGTCCACTCTGGAACTAGAAACTGTTACTACAGCCAAGCACTCACAAGAACATTCAGTTCTCTGCAAGGAAGACCTCTCAGACTAAAAACGCCCAGTGCTGGAAGCCTAGGACTCAAACACTGTAATATCTACTTCGGGTCCAGGTCCCATGTAGCCCTGCCTGAGAGCAGGGTGGGGACTTTCTGTCTCCAGTGCTAATGCTCTACCACAGGTCAGAAGGCACAAAGACAGGATGGAGACCCTATAGAGGATGAGTTTGAGAAGGGCTGATCTTAGGAATTGAGGCTTTAACATAACCAGGATGTCCCCCTCCCCATCGGGATCGGGAAGACACACATTCTCCGACGCTTCAAAAAAAAATCAAGCTTTGCTTTTCTTCTTAGTGATGTTAAAAGAAAAAGAAGTATCTATGCTCCTCAGTTCATGAAACTAACATGCTCCCAAAAATAGATGGAAAGGTGAATTTCCCAATGTTGGATCTCACTTTTATTTCCAAACAGGAAGTCTGTCTTAAAGCCATTTTTACAGTGTACAATAAGAAATCATTTGTAGTATGAATTTTAACTTTCCTGACATTCAAATCACTACCATCTTATGCATCTGTTGAATAAATCTTGATGCATTTGGGGTTTTCTTAGAGCAGAGCACATTCATCTCAAAATGTTGTTTGTCATCCAGTTCATCTCAGCAACCCTCTACTGACGGCTCACGAGAAGGAGGTGAGCACAGGGCTCAATGTGAGAGATGCCTTAGTGAGTGTGGTGCAGTCCCTGAGGGCTTCAAGGAGGTGGCATCATTATATATTTTTTTCACTGAATGTTGTAGTGGAGGATAAGCAATGACTATAGAAAAGCAGGAATTTTTAATGCAGTACTGAAAGGGTTATGGGGTAGTAATTTTATTAACTAATGAAAAAAAATTGACCCCAAGCAATCTTTCTAGATGATTTGCAAAGAATATAAAACCATAAAATCCATACTTGTTTCCTTTAACTGAAATTGAAAAAACAATGTGTCAGATGAACAATCTTGACATTTTTATTGTGTCTGTAAACAAATGTTCATAATTTCATCTCTTTGCAAGAATTTCTACTGCATCATACAAGTCAAATTTCAGTTGCTCAGGTGGCGCCTGTGGCTCAAAGAAGTAAGGCACCGGCCCCATATGCCGGAGGTGGCAGGTTCAAACCCAGCCCTGGCCAAAAACTGCAATTTTCAGTTGCTCTTCATACTGCTGCATTCCCTTCTAATGGTCTCAGATTTTGCTCAGAATTTGGGTTTTCAGAGAGAAGAAAGTAGGGGAACCCAACTGAACTATTTTGCTAACATTCCTACCAACAGTGTGAGACCCAGCCTGGCTTCCCACCGCCCGGCTTCTCACCTCAGCACGACAGTTCCTCTCGCTGGGACCACCAACACTCTGTTTCCAAGCCCATTCCCAGTTCTAACCCAGAGCCAGGGCAAAAGAATTCAGGAAGGTCCCTTTGTGTGTTCATTCAATCCTGAGCTCATTATACAACTTAGCTTCCAGAACAAGGTAGAGTAAGTCCTGCTGACAGGTAACACATCTACAACTATTACAAATAGTACACAGCAAGGCAGTGGTGAAGCCAGGATCAAACCCAGGTCTGTCTGACCATGAAGCCCACACCCTCCCACTGTGCCACAATGCCGATGGTGCACCCTCACCCCTCTCTCATGCTGAGCCTCTGTCTTCTCTAAGAGCTCAGTTGGTGATGGCATCCTGCTACCCTCTAACTGGCTGCACATGGGGAATTCAGAATACTTCCACCCCAGGACTCTGCCTGCCAGGACTGGCCTCTGCTGGGAACATGCTCCCCTGACCCCAAGCTTTGCTTGGATCTTCCTTGCTGACTGTAGGGTGGGCTGTGCCAGGCTATTTCCTTACTCCTTGGGATGTCTGCTGCACTGGACCTCAGCCCCTGACAGTGAAGTAAACTGAGTCACGGAGATAGAAAGATGGACCCCGCTTTGATGCAATAATTGATAAAATTTATTACACCTGCAGGGGGCTGATACCATAAAGGCATGCAGCCCCAAATGCCAGGCGGGCAATCTTTTTATACCATTTTTCTTGCGTGGTCAGCAAAGCAAGCTAGCACAATACGGAAGCTAATCATAGCAGTTGTAAAGCAGGGTCACAGGGTGGGGGGTACATATTGGTTCATAAATCAAAAGATACATCACAAGTTCATTACTTCATGGGTCATAAGGTACATGGTTCACACATAGTTCAGGGGTACAAAGTATGGGCATAACAGTTGGGTAAGTTTCCAAGGAACTCGGGACTTTCCACCAGGGGGTATTGCACCAGGGGCTTTCTTTAAATCATATCCCTCCCTACCCTTCCTTCTGTACGCTTATCTCTTCTCCCAGAATTTAGCTCCTCCGCCCTTGTGGGGGCTGGAGCTAAGACACAAAACACTTCCCCTTTGAAGGGTAAAGGGTTTGTTATATTCTTTAAATCTATGGGTTGGGGGATTAGTAGCAGGGGTAGGGGGCTTGGTGCAGGGGCAGGGGGCTTGGTTATTACAACAGCTGACCAGGAGCAGTGCTGGGCCTCTTCTCAGTCCCCCCCACTCTGCCGCAGCTCCCTGTGAGCACCTAACCCAGGGTGGTGTGAATCCCAAGAAGAACAGAAAGCACGATGACACCAGAGGTGTCAGTGATACCTCCTGACAAAACCATCCATGTCGAAGAGGCTGTGCTGAAGCTGACTTCCAAAAGAAATCAGCAGGCTTTGCCCAGAACTTGCTCGATTTCTAGTCTTAGACCCTAGAAATGTATTCAACTTCTCCAAACTTGGCTTAGAAATTCATTTCCTGTGGACAACCAGGGCCAAGCCAGCCTAACAAAAGTGGGAGAACTAAAGCAATTTTCTTGAGTCACAGTCATCAACCTTACCAAAGTGAGGTCCCCCACCAGCCTGTCCCCCCTGATGTTCACACACGCCTGGGCTGGGGTAAGAAGGTCCCCACACTTCTCAGGTTACGGGGAATTGTGTGACTCTCAATGAAAACCACATGCTGTAGGTTCCTACCCCAATTTAGAAGACCGTTTCTGTTCAAAGCTGGCTCATTCCATCTCAGAAAGCACGCTGGCCTCTGCTTGTCTTATGCCATAGCTGTAGTAATGAAGTAGTCTGCTGAGCTGAGGTAATTCTCTAAACACCTCAGTGCAACCAAGCAAAATATTTTCTCTTTAATACCCAGGTAGGAGAGACAAGGCAGGATATTTCTTTTCTAGCATTATCAGGATTCACACATATTTTTAGTGCATCAAAAAAGTCCATTATTCACCCAAAAAGTGGTTAAAAAGAGATTTTTCTCAAAGCTGAAGGAAATAATGGAGAGGATTATATGGTCCTTTATATATACCCTTGAGCATCCTGTAAGTACAAAATTTCTTGAGTGTGAATACATTTATATATTTTTTCTAATTACCAAAATAATACATATTTATGGTAGAAAATTAGGAAAGTATAAGAAAGCACAGAGGTGCAAATGTAATACCAGTTATAATCCAGTAAATATATTATCATTTCAGTAAATATATTTCTAGTACTTTCTGCACATATACATTATTGCTCTTATGTTTTCTTATTGTTTCTTACCAAAAAAAATGGGAGCATTTGTATACTGTTTACCCCACTTAATTATATATCTTAAATAGTTTCCCATGACATAATTTTTCTTCTATAACATAGTTTTAATGGTTATATTTTATTTACTGTTGGATACTTAAATTGTTTTAATTTTCTCTGTTAGAAAAAACATTAAAAAGTTATTTGTGTATCTGTACTTATCCTTTCCCTAAAATTAATCCCTTGAAGTGGGCAAAGCCAGAGAATGTTAAATGTTTTAAAGCTTTTGACTTATATTAACAAACTGTCCATCAAAAATTGCACACAATTATAACAGGTGTGTTATTCCTGCACATTTGCCAATGCCAAAATTTCCTGGTTTTCCAAATGAATAGATAAAATGAAGAGTTCATTACTTTAATTGCATTTTTTTGTTTAACCAATTGGTAAGATTAACCAATTTATCATATGCCTTTTGGATGCTTGCTTAAATATTTAAAACCTACTTTTTTATATTGTGATATTTATATTTTTCCCATTAATTTGAAAGATTTTTATTTTGTTTTCTTTTGTATTGCTTTTTTGTGACAAGGTATCATCCTATCACTCAGGCTAGAGTGCAATGGCATCATCATAGCTCAGTGCAACCTCAAAATCCTGGGCTCAGGCAATCTCCCTGCCTCAGCCTCCTGAGCAGCTGGGACTACAGGTGTGTACAACCACATCAGGATAATTTTTTCTATTTTTGAAAGAATGGGGTCTCCCTCTTGCTCAGGCTGTCTTAAACTCCTGAGCTCAAGCTATCCTCCTGCCTCAGCTTGTCAGAGTGCTGTGATTACAGGCATGAGCCACTGCGTCTGGCCTGGAAGAATTCTTTATGTATTAACAAGGTTTCCCTTTGGTCTACCTTATCTATGGCCAATATTTCCCCCAGGCTGTCATCGCTTTTTCATATTATTTAGGGTATTTTTTGCATTAGTTACAATTCATATGACATTTTGAAAGTGCTCCAACTAAGAGGTAAGAAACTTGCTGCATACAGACCCTACTCCCCACTGGTGGGCTCCATTCACACTGGGAGCTATTGGAAGCCCACACCAAAATGCACAGCAGGACACAGTAGCTCTGGGTTCTGAACACGCTGTCCACAGACACAGAAAGAAAGAAAAGAAGAGCTGCTGAGACTGACCCACATGTTTGTCTGACCGAGTGGGTTTCTGACCAGTGGTGCAGGACAGGCTGGGTGCAGCTAGCGTTTTCCATAAATAGCCAGCCAGGGTAGATTTCAGGCTGGGAAGGCCTAACTCTCCTTTGCCATTATTTAACTCTGCCATTGTCGCCCGAAAGCAGCCATAGATAATACATAAACAAAATTGAGCAGCTTTATCCAAATAAAACTTTATTCACAAACACACTACAATTTGGATTTCATGCAGTTTTCGTGCATCACAAAATTTTATTCTTCTTTTGATTTTTTCCCCCAGTCTTTAAAAAATGTAAACCGCATTCTTAGCTCACAAGCAGCACAAAAACAGGCAGTGAGCCAGATTTGGCCCAAGAGCATTCGTTTGCCAGTCCCTAATGCAGGATGAGTGTCTAGTTCACACAGATCTGCTAGAAAAGCCCGAGGAAAAGGACATGTTGTGATTTATGAACAGAAGAGATACATACCACTTCCAAGTAGCTATGGAATCCCACAGCCCACCTACAATGAAAGTAAAACCTGACTGAGAAGCCAACCTGTACGGATACGAGCCACCGAGCCTTTGGGGGCGCACGGTTGCTCTGTAAGCTGCACCTGCCGTAGCTTCTGAGACACTCCTGAACAGCTTATTTTGCATTTGTACTTGCTTGGCGCCTACCAATCCTGTAGTTTACAAGTACTTTTCAAGTCATTTGAATATTAAGTTTAGTTTCTTAATATTATACTATGAACCCTCATGGGGTTGTTATGGGGATTAACATGCGTTCATATACGTGAAAATGCTTCCCAAATTGTAAAGCGCCATAGGAAGGTCTTATTGCTTTTATGATCAAATATCCATAAAACAAGACAGATTTTGCCAAGTTCTACTACAGACATAAAAAGTACTATGTAGAGGGAGGTACTGAAGATGACTAGGATCGCAGAAGTCTTCGGGAGAAAGCGGCTTTTGAACTTCGTACTAAGAGACCAGCAAGATTCCGGTAGAATCGTGCAGCGGGGCAAGTAGTGACAGTCCCTGCCTGGCTGGCATGGTCTCGAGTGCCCGTAGTCCCTTCCCTTGTGTGAGGTCTCAAGACTGGTATCTGTTCATTAAATTTTGCGAAAGAAACAAGACGTTCTATTTCGGATAAACAGTGTGCACTAGAAAAAGACTCTGAAATGTTCCTTCTGGAATCTGATGTGATATTTCAAATTACTTCATTTCAACTCAGAGTACAGGCAGCCCAGAGGAGTTAGCTACATAATTGCTCTTTTAACAGTCCTATCCACCCTTTGCACATTTAATTATTCCATAATTACTCATACTTATGGCCCAGCGTGGAAATTATATGTGGATTATCGATCTTTATGATGAATACAAAAGAAAAGCAGTCATTAGTCCCTGTCCCCAGAAGCTCCCCCACCCCCCAGAGTGAGGACAAACAGCTCTCTCTGGGCAGCAGGATTAGCCCAGAGGCCTGAAGTGGCTTAGACGTCTCGCAAAGAGTGCCGGTAAAAATGCTCACGCACTCCCAGAAACAGTTCACCCTCGGTTTATCCCACCCAGATGCACAAACCACAAATGCTCCCCAAGACACCCAACTGTTTAGTTAGAAAAGGTCTTGCAAAACGCAACCTTCCTGAGAGTAAAAGGCACTCCAGCATATTTTCTGTTCCTTTCAGTCCCACCTCAGCGCTCACTTTTACGTTATAAAAATAAACGTGAGCTTTAAATCTGCGGTGCTGCCCATGACCAGACCCGGTGTTAGCATCACCATACTTCACCCTTACTTCTTCAACCAGATTTTTTGCTACTTCTGTATCATGGCTCTGCAATTAATGGGAAAATCACACAAATAACACTGACATGCCACAGGCTTATGCATCATGAATCCTGTGGTCACCGAAATAAAACCAGAAAGGAAGGGAAAAGCTTCCTGTTGCCACTGACGCGCACAGCACTTGACTTTGTGTTCCTGTAAGAATACAAACTTTCTGCAACTCGAAAATATTATTATGTGTTGCATGAAATAATGTGAGCAGAGTTGAGTTTGTGTAAGACAGGTATTTCATAAGTAAGGGAGCTTTCTGCTTATTTTCAGTATTAAACCTCAGACCTTACTGATCCCAAAAGACTCCAGGAGTATCTCAAGTGCCCATGAAGCTTTGTAAGGGGCCACTTACAGCTTTGGTGACTGTTTTTAAGAGTCAGCAAGTGAAAAATAAAGCTCTGAGCCCCTGTCCCTTCAGTGTCTCCAACTGAGGGACCATTATGTTAGTACAAAGCCTCTTCCTTTCTGGACTCATAATCTAGTGAGGGAACAAGCCAGAGAGATGAGTCATTAAGAAACAGACTACAAAAAATAAAAATAAATAATAAATAAAAATAGACTACACTCGAGTGCAGTACAAGAAACCCACGGCTATCCCGGCTTCACCAACTGAAGAGCAGTTCTTCCATAATCCAGAGTAGATGTGGTCTAGAAGGGCCAAGGACAAGCCTAGGTAGACGGTGGGAACTCATCTAAGGCTAGATTGTTTTTCTTTATGAAGAAATGTGCAGACAACATTCGCAGCATTCTTGTTGTAACCAGAATCTCAGTGAAGGGATTGGCTGTAGGAGCTCAGAACTGTGAGACCTGCTGAGTGGAGCCCCAAGATGAGTTGTACAAGATACAACTTCTAGGCAGGTTGGGGACGAATTGTGAGGTGGCTCAAGTGCCAGACGATGAGGTTCAGATGCCCATCTGGGTGTGAGCAGCCAGCGCAATCCTCTGCTTGGGTCTGCAACAGAGATTGGTGGTTAAGAGCCCAGCCTCAGTTTCTCAGCTTTGAAAAGAGGGATAATAACTATACTTACCTTACAGTATTGATCCAAAAATAAAGTAACTATACTGGTTAAAACAGGACCTGGCAGATAAGTTCCAGGTACAAGTTAGTTATTATTATATAATGCTAGATAATCGTCCATCGGGGGTCACATGACCTTTGGCCATGACTAGACAGGTATATTTAATTATTTGTCTGGGTCTTAGACTGAAATAAGAATAGTTCTCTTTGCCCACGACAGTTTTCTGACCGTACAGTTCCCCAAACTGAAAGAGTGCACCAGGCAGAAGAGAGGGCCTGAATCTGTGCTCCTGTGAGCACCCCCCAGTGCGAAGCCTGTCTTGTCCATGGCCTTCCTTTCCCCGGCGTCTGAGAACGGAGAGACTTGCCCATTAGAGAGCCAGAAACAATGATTAAGGTGGACATCTTCTGAAACAAATCGGAAACTTTTTTTAAAGGGAGAAAAAGGCTGAACTTCCACAGTATAAATATTACTAGATGGCCTCAGGCTCAGATGCCATTCACAAACTCCTCAAGCTGCGTGCTTGCAATTTATGACATTTAACAGAGCCCCTGGAGAGACCTTCAGTCCTGCCTGCACTCCAGAGCCAAATATTAGCCTCCTTGTGTTAATGAGGCCGGGCCGGGCAGGAGGAAGAAGGGGGCTCATTGGAGTGATTCTGCTTGTTAACTCACAAGCCTCTTTGCTCTACCCACTTCCCCTCCCTGCCTGACTTCAGAGAGAGAGCAGGAAAATTCACAGGACACAGATTCAGGGTGTCTCTCTCACCGAGCACCAGTGCCAGGTCTGTACAGGGCTTATCACCCCAAGTGTCACGGGGCCAGTAGGCAGCACTGGGAAGAGGACCGGAAGAGACAGGGGGAGGGGCCAGCAGGGCCCAGGGTCTCCCAGACCTGCTTCCACTACTGTCTTCTCTGCCCCAGCCCCTAAACAGGTGTAGCTCTGTCGAATATCTTTAGGCCCCAGCGAGGGAAGGTCTGTACTTCTACACAAGATAGCCCAGCCAAGGCCCCGTGTGAGGCAGGAGGCCAGTCATCCGGATCAGCCCCACCTCCATCACCCCCCCCCATCAGGCCTGAGCATCTCTCCGGCACTGCAATTATGTTCTCTAAGCCTAGGGCTGCAAGATTTAGCAAAAATGAATTACTTTTAATATAACTATGTCCCATGCAATATTTGAGACATACTTATACTTTAAAAATTACCATTTGTTCATTTGAAATTCAAACTTGATTGGGCTTCCTGTATTTTATCTGGCCGCCCTATCAAGGCCTCTATTTCCTCATTTCTAAATGGAATATTAAAACAGATCAGTGATGCCCAAACTTTCTAAACTTTAGAATCTAACGTAAAAATTCTTCTGCCAAAATAATTCTTGCCCAGAAGCACAGTATGTGGAATGGGCGGAACAGCTGCCCTCCTCGAGGCGGGACTGGGCAGCCAGAGCCCTCTTCTACACTCTGCTGAGCCTGGGTCTGCCCCAGCTCCACTGCAAACCCGAGGGCGTGCGCAGTCTCTGCAGTCTCGGCTGTTCCCACCAGCCTCGGCCCACCGGGGCCTTCACAAAGGAAGACCCCACACAGCTGTGGGCAAGCCTGTCTGTTGCCCCACCGCTGGGATTCTCCATGAACACTGACATGGGAGGGAAGGAGCCCATCTCCAAATGCTCCGGGTCCTAGTCCCAACCCCCAGAACCACAGCGAGGCCCCTCCTCTGCAGACTCTCCCCACGGAGAGGAAGCACCTCAGAGACTGCCAGCGGGGCTGCGAGTGGCACTGGAGAAAGCCAGGGGCGCCAACATGACACTGCCACGACTGAGCCTGTCTAGGATCTGTTTTTTTGATACTAAGGTTACTGTTATAATAATTAAATAAGCTGATATGTGTAAAAAACCTTCACTAGTGAAAGAAGCCAAACCCCTATGCCCCCTCTGAGCGAGTACATTATTGTATAATTCCACTTATATAAAACTTGATAAAATGCAAATGAATCTTCAGCCACAAGAAGCAGATCAGTGGTTGCCTGGGGATGGAGTGTGGAGGGGAAGGGTGAAAGGGAGAGATTACAAGGGGACAGGAGGAAACTTTGGAGAGTGGGCCCTGTCTCGCTGTGCTGACGGTGTCAGGGTTGTATACATATTGCAAAACCCATCAAATTATACTCTTTAAATATGCACAGTTTTGCACTACTGGTGGAATTGCAAACTAATACAACCAATATGGAGAATTCTCAAAGAACTAAAAGTTGACCTTCCATTCAATTCTGCAATCCCATTACCAGTTATCAACCCAGAAAAAAATAAATCATGCTACCAACAAGGACATTTGCACCAGAATGTCCAATTCAGCTCAACTCCCAATTGCCAAAATGAGGAAGCAACCTAAGTGCCCATCAACCCATGAGTGGATTAACAAACTGCAGAATATGTATACCACGGAGTTCTATTCAGTCACAAGAAAAGATACTTTACATCTTTTGTGTTTACCTGGATGGAATTGAAACACATTCTTCTTAGTAAGGTATCTCAAGAATAGGAAAAAATGTATCCAATGTACTCAGTAATAATATGAAAACAATAAGTCAACAACTACGTGAGTATGGTCTACAAAGGGGGAGGGGAAGGGGGAGAGAGGAAGAGAGATGGTGATTGGCAGGATCTCACCTTGTGCCTATGTGGGGGTGTTCAGCACAGCCCCTGGGGTGAGGGGCTCAACTACAACTTGAACTTTACCTTAGAATTGAAAACAATGTAACCTAAACATTTGTACCCTCATATTAATCTGAAATTTTAAAAAATGTGCAGTGTACCAAATGCCATTTATGTCTTAATAAAGCAATTTAAAAATAAATAAATAAGCTTCAAATATCAAAAAGTATTACCCAAATATTATTATTATCACTGTTTTTGTATTTTTTTTAAAAGATGGAGTTTCACTTTGTAGCCCAGGCTGAAGCACAGGGGTCAATCCTAGCTCACTGTGGCCTCAAACTCCTGGGGTACCAGAGCTCAGCAATTATTATCATTGTTATGTTTATACTCTAAGAAAAATGTAGGAGCTGGTGACTATCCTGGCTTTAAGGATTGTCATTTTGTCCCTAGAGCCAAGTGCATTTCTTTAAAAAAAATTTCAAAGCTGCATAACCCTTGAGGAATGTTATCACCTCAGAGGTGCCAAAGACTTCAAATGTTATCTAGGGCCACCCTCCATCAAGTTCACCCTCTCCCACCACTACATCCAAGTCCAGCTGATGCTGTCTCCTACACAATGTCCATTTCTCTCCACGGTTCTCTACCTGTCCTCACCTAGTCAGGCCACTACTACATCATCCACGGGCCACAGCGACAGCCTCCTGCTGGACACTCCAGGCTTGCTGGCCTCTCCTCCACTGTCTACACTTCAGCTAGAGAGATCTTTTCAAATGCAAATACTATTAATGACATGTCACTCTGCCACTTTAAACCTTAAATTGGTTCCCCAATGCAAAGACCCAAAATCTCTACTGTGATCTACAAGACCCACATGACCTGGCCCCTGTCTGTCTGTCCAGCCACTCTTGTTTTCTCCATTCCAGCCAATCTATGACACACTCCTTCTCTCCTCTAGGCCTTCCCCTAATTCCCACAAGCTATGCTCTCTGCCTGGAATATTTTCTACCCTCCTCCAGCCAACCATCCTTTGGATTTCAGCAGAAACATCACTTTGTCAAAAAAGCTCAATTACTCCCCAGACAAGATCTGGCCCACCCTATTTTCTGTATCCAAAGCATCATATTTTTCTCTTGTTAATTAATTATGCAATATCCACCTTCTTTCTTTAAGGAAGAAGATAAGCATTATGTCTATTTCATTCACTTCTGTATCTTCAGCACCCATAGTAAGTGCTCACTAATTTGGTGCTAAATGAATTAATGAATGCAGAACTTTCTGCTGCAGTTACGTACTGTTCTGCACCATGTACAACCCTTCAAAAGCCTTAAAATTTTACCATATTGATCCAAATTTATATGAAATTATAGAAGTCATCATTGACTAAGCTGGGATCACCTTATGATAAGCCTGGAAAAATTGAAGAACTTATTCAGTGGCAATTATAATTAGAACACAAAAGCATATATTGTACCTGTTGGATTGCCAGAGATTGAAAATGCAGACACCGCTTCATGCTGGTAAAAGCACAGGGAAGCAAGCCCTCTCAGTCATTATCAGTGGGAATATAAATTTACATAGCCTTCTGGTGAGTCACTTGACATTATATGCTTATATTTAAAATGCACATAACCTTTTGATATATAAGTTCCAGTAGCAGGAATTTATCCTTTAAATATCAGTGTACAGAATACAAAGTGCATTACTGAACTGTTGGTAATAGCAGACAGCTAAAAACAAGCCAGATATCCATCAAAAGGGAGCTGGTTAAATAAAATACGGCACATCCATCAATTAAGTCCTATCGCACTTTTGAAAAGAATAAAATAGGTTTATGTATGTCTTGTAATAATAAGGAAAACATCCAATACATTATCAAATGTAAAACTAGTAAGTCCAATAGTAGATAAAATTTTGTAAAATAAACATTGGCTATGCCTCAGAGAAAAAAACCTAGAAAACATTCACAGAATTAGAGGATCATAGGAGGTTTTTCTCTCTTACATTTTACATGTAGGCATTGTTTTAATTTTTACACCAACATATATTAGTTTTAGAATCAGAAAAGTCTAGTAAGCTTTTTTAAAGAAATTTACAGGCTATGTTACCTACTTTCTTTATTTTATTGTTGAAGAAACTGGAGCCTGGGTGGCACCTGTGGCTCAAGGAGTAGGGCCCAGCCCCATATACTGGAGGTGGCAGGTTCAAACCCGGCCCCAGCCAAAAACTGAAAAAAAAAAACAGAAAGAAAGAAAGAAAAGAAACTGGAGCCTAGAAAATCACACAAGGAATAATTTCTGTCTTTCAGAGTGTTTACTTTTCTGTCCGTCCTCCAACTTTGTTTTTCCTTTGGGTTGCTTAAGCCTTCTCTATCTGGGAGATAGCTATTTATTCTCATTTAATCAATCTAGGAGGCGGCCTGAACATTAGGATTTTTTATTTTTATTTTTTTACTTTTTATTGTTTGGGGTTCATTGAGGGCAGAAAGAATTAGGTTACACTGTTTGCATTTATTAAGTCAAGTCCCTCTTATAGTTGTGTCCCACCCACAAGAGTGTCCCATACACCAAAACCCACCATCCCGTCCCTCCCGTTTCCCCTCTCTGCTCCCTCGTTCCCCTGCTCCCCTCCTTGAATTGGTTTGAGTTTTTGTCTTAGGTGGGTATGTATTAGATTGTCTACTGGCTTCATATTAGAATTGAGTACATTGGATTCTTGCTTCTCCATTCTTGTGATATTTTACACTAAGAATGTGCTCCAACTCTATCCAGGTTAATACAAAAGATCGAAAGTCTCCATCTTTTTTAATGGCTGAATAGCATTTCAAAGTCTATATACACCACAGCTGGATAAAAAATTTAAATCTAAGACACAAAACTTTAAAAATCTTAGAAGAAAGTGTGGGAAAAACTCTTGATAACGTTGGACTGGGGAAAGATTTTTATGGCATTAGGATTTTTAAAGCTCGCTAGGTGGTTCTGAGATTTGGCACCTAAGTTTAAAAAATCACTGCTCCAGCTCAGGACCCGTAGCTCAGTGAGTAGGGCGTGAGCCACATACACCGAGGCTGGCCAGTTCAAACCCAGCCAGAGCCTGCTAAACAACAATGACGACTACAACAAAAAATAGCCAGGCCTTGTGGCAGGCACCTATAGACCCAGCTACTTCGGAGGGAGGTAAAAGGCTCAAGCCCAAGAATTTGAGGTTTCTGTGCTGTGATGCCACAGCACTCTATACCGAGGGCATCATATTGAGAGTCTGCCTCAAAAAAAAAAAAAATCACTGTTCCATATACTGTGTACTTAATAAGCAGGACTTAGAATAATTATAAATTTTGATGAGAGTCCAGATGATTGTGATCATGCTTACCATATAATATGCTGTAATACTATTCTATTATATACCTAATATATACCATGCTATAATAAAGAGTGAAGAAAACTACGTAACTTAGGCAGTAGGTCTTTGCTAAACATTTGTCTTTTAAAGAAAAAGCAGAAGAGAATGAACCAATCAGAAATGGACACATGAATCTAGCTGGCCAATTAGAATATATACCTCCCCGGACATAGGGCTTGGTCCAAGGATAGATATGTAATACCAACACTGTCAACCTGAATCATTTTCAGGAATTTGCATGGATGCAGGAGAAAAGGATTTCATGCCTTTTACCCTAGATTGCTATTTACAAGGACTCTCTAAGTTTAAAGCTACCCACAGTCACATCTTTTGACACAAAATGGGAAAATTCCACCTGAAAAGGAAGCCAAAGAGAAAAAGATCTGAGGAAGGAGGTAATGTCCTGCTGACATCAGCAGGGCCACTGAACCCATCTGGGCCTCTGGCTTGGTCCATCTCATCGGAATTCCTGTTTTTCCTGACTAGCTTGAGGAAGGAGTTGCAGAAAACAGCATCTACAGATGACTGCCGAAATCACAAAGCCCAGCGGTGCAGACCTGGGGCTGACTCCCACTTCTGCCACCTCCTGCTCAGCTGGCCATTCCATCACACTGGGGCTCCGTCCCAAGGCTTACAGTGGCAGTTGGTATTCCAATGCCACCTCGTTAGCGCAAATGCATGCTTATATAAACTTTCTGGGAGGAGACTTTACAATATGCATTGTGAGCCTTCAAAGTATCTGCACTTTTCTATAACAAAGAGAGAATGTGTTAATGAATGGTGTTTTGATCATTGCATTTCTCATTGTCAAGGAATAATTTCCTTCCTGATTTTAACGTTCATACTCTTTGAATCATGCTCTTCACTTAGGAAATAAATCCTAAGGAAATTTTTCAAATTACAAACAAAGATCCCATAATCCCAGGTGTCTACTCAGAAGAAAATAAATCATTTTACCATAAGGACATTTGCACTAGAATGCTTATCGCAGCTCAATTCACAATCACCTAGATGTGGAATCAACCCAAGTGCCCATCAACTCAGGAATGGATTAACAAACTGTGGTATATGTACACCATGGAGTACTATTCAGCCAAAAAAGATGGAGACTGGGCTCGGTGGCTGGGGTGTCAGCCACATATACCAGAGCTGGCGGGTTTGAATCCAGCCCAGGCCTGCCAAACAACAACGACAACTACAATCAAAAAATAACCAAGCATTGTGGTGGGCACCTGTAGTCCCAGCTGCTTGGGAGGCTGGGCAAGAAAATCACGTACACCCAAGAGTTTGAGGTTGCTGTGAGCTGTGACGCCATGGCACTCAACCAAGGGCGACATAGTGAGACTGTGTCTCAAAAAAAAAGAGATGGAGACTTTTCATCTTTTGTAGTAACTCGAATAGCAGTAGAGAACATTCTCCTTAGTAAAGCATGACAAGAATGGAAAAGCAAGTATCCAAAGTACTCAATACTAATGCAAAACAGGAACACAAACACCCACACAAGAGAAAAACACAACTAAACTCAAGCGGGGGCGGAGGGAAGGAGGAGGGGGGAGGAGCAGAGGGAGACCCGGAAGCTCTCACCTGACAGGCACAGTGGGGGGTACAGGGCACGCCTCCTGGGGGAGGGGCACTTGGGCTTTCCCTAACAAATGCAGACAATGGGACCTAAAGGTCTATACCCTCATATTAATCGGAAATAAATAAATTAAATTACGGAGGTTTATGAATAAATATGTATTTAATAGAAAAATGTGAGCGCCCAAAAGTGTGATGGTGGTGAAGTAAATTGGGATGTATCCATAGAATGCAATGGGAAACAGTAATTTTAAAAAGCTGTTGCATATTTATAGTTTTTGACGACAGGAAAAATACTTGTAATTAAGTGAAGAGGTAGAGTTTATTTCACCTATTCCATTTTATTGCATCTAATGTATCTGAGAAACATTCCACTAAAACCATCTCTAATTTGGGAGGCAAACTGGCACAAGACAGCCAAGAGCTCGATTTGGGGCAGACCATTATTATGATTTAGTTGAAATGATATCAGTACATACCACGCACGTCGCTGAGCACGTCTGCAGTCATATCCAATATTCCTCACACCCGAGCTACCCGGTGCCTGCTTACACAGAGTCTCCCTACCAGTAGCCCCAAAATGATGCCCTGGGGGCGAACAAGTGAGCGAGATGACAGGAATGTGTGAAGAGCTCCGTGAAGCTCCCTGCAGGCAATTTCGGTTCTTCCAGACCAGCTACCCGAAGTCAGGAGCACCAGAGCCCCCACGTAACTAACTAGGGATAGTTTCCCTTTAAAATGAATATGCAGTGTGTCCTCTGGGACTCACTCATAACAAAAGGGGAACGTTTTTGTCCTGTCTCTTGCCTTCTGCACTAGTAACTAAAAAAACAACTCTTCACCTTACCATGTT
The DNA here is from genome assembly GCA_963574655.1 of Perodicticus potto. Lineage (NCBI taxonomy): Eukaryota > Metazoa > Chordata > Mammalia > Primates > Lorisidae > Perodicticus > Perodicticus potto. The sequence goes on along the minus strand of CAUYRH010175688.1, from coordinate 3,260 downwards.
TCTTTGCCAAGAGCTACGTTTCTCTGGGAAATATTGCCTGTAATTCTGTTCTTGATAAGTAGATTAAAAGACTTAATTAGCAGGATAAACATTCCGGAAACATTGTTTATTTGGTTTGCTATAAAAATATCAAAAAAAACCCCCATATTTAAAAGCAGTGTGGTGCTCTGAGAAAAAGCTGTGTTTTAGCGTAACAGAGACCATTGTTCAGATCCCAGCCAAGCATGTTTTGAGATGAGAAACCTGCCCCTGCCTGATTTCTTCCTAAAAAGATGCTGAAATAACACTTTGCCTGGCACTGTGTGGGGGCTGAGTACATTGTTTATGAATGAACAACTTTAAAATGCTTAACAGATTACCCTTTAGTGTCTATCAGTGCTTCTGAAACTTACAGTGCCTACGGAAACATCTTGACATCTTGATAAAACACAGAGTCTGATTTAAAAAACTGGAATGGAGTTCAAGAGTTCCAACTAAGTCCCAGGTGATACCAACACAGCTGGTACACAGATCAAGCTCTGAGTGGCAAGGCGTTATATGATTGGTGCTCAAACTTGACTACACCTTGGAATCATCTAAGGAACTTCAAAAAATAGTGATGACTGAGTCCCACCCCCTGAGATTCACATTTCGTCAGTCTGAGGGTGGTATCAGCACTGAGACGTTTTAAATTTCCATAGATGATCCTGAGGTGCAACACCCAAGTTTGAAAATCACTTTCACGTAGTATGTTTTTGTTTTTGTTTTTGAGACAGAGTCTTACTATGTTGCCCTCGGTAGAGTGCTGTAGCGTCACAGCTCACAGCAGCCTCCAACTCTTGGGCTTAAGTGATTCTCTTGTCTCAGCCTCCCAAGTAGCTGGGACTACAGGCACCTGCTGCAACCCCCGGCTATTTTCTTGTTGCAGTTGTCATTGTTGTTTAGCCGGCCTGGGCCAGCCTCGAACCGGCCAGCCTCAGTGCATGTGGCTGGCACTGCAACCACTGCGTTACGGGTGCCAAGTCACATAGTATGTATTTAATAAACAGGACTTACTATAATTCTGAGGATCTAGATGATGGTAATCATGCTGAACAGGTAACATACTGCAATACTATTCTATAATGAATAATATATACAGAGAGAACCGTATAACTCAGCAAGTAGGTCTCAGATAAACAATTTTTTTAAAGCAGAAGAGAATGAAAGAATTAGAATTTATACGGGATTTAGAGTTTTCTGAACTTTACATGTAACTGCTTTAAGTAAATGTGTGTGCAATGCCTTAAAGACAAGCTGCCTTCCAAGGGTGTCCCCTCGTAGGTGCTCCAATTCGTGGTACACAGAGGGAGATTTCTGTCCTATGTTGTTAACTAAAATGTTTGGGGCTCTTTTAACTGTGCATTCTTATTTTCAACAGAAAGTGGGAGCACTAGACACATGATACAATAGGGACAACGTCGAGACAGTGCCAGGGACGCGCAGTTCAGAAGAAACAGGGGAAGATGACACAGCGGGAAGAGAGGGGGCAGGCGACCCAAAGTGATGTGACGCCGATACGCCAGATCAAAGACTCTGACGGGACAGAGACATTTCACTCGGGATTCCTGTGAATTGCTATAAAGTTAGGAGAGAGAAGGAGGACGTGCGAGATAATAAGCCACCACATCTAAGGACTGTGCCCAGAGGAACTAACTATTTGAGTGCTCATTCAGAGAACTCCATGTGAAAGCATAAATGAAAAGTGTCCGGCATTCCCATGGGGTCTGCTTGTCTTTAAATGTCTCCGCCCTAATCCAGGGACCTCTGACCTTCTGTAGAAAGTCACCCCTAGTCCAACAATCTCCCTCAAAGCATCCCAGCTTCTCCTCCTTGAGAAATTATAGAATTCTACCAGTTCCCTGAGTTTAGCACTTAATTTGTATTTGGCACTTGCATTTAAACTAACTTATTACACATGCCATTATTTTTTAAGTAAAAAAAAATTTCTTTCACCATGTTTTTAGATTATTAAATACCTTTTTAGACTTCTTTATACCAAATCATTTTATTATGTCTTCTTAATTTTTAAGCATTTTTCTACCATTTTACTATTTTATGAGAACAAACCTACTACCACTTCAAAGTACACAATTTTAAATAATTTGCGCGCAAAGTTAAACAACAATTTCCCATGGAGTAGTTTAAAGAGAAAGCCCGGACTGAGTCTCTCCCGAGTCTGTCATTCTCTGAGGTTGTCTGAGTTGGGCAAGACACATGTTCTTTTTCACCTTGCTTTTTCCGTTTGTAACAGACTTTAAAATTCGAGGCATTTTGATATTGCGATGTAAAATTTCTCAGAAGGACCCCACACTAAAATTTATCAAGGCAAAAGTAGGAGTGAGATTTGTATGAACTACTTGTACAACTTAGAAGAAATTTAAACGTATCTGCAACAACGGAATCATGTTTATATTGACCAGATCACAAATCCTTTTTTTTTTTTATTATTTCAAAGTATTCTGGGAGTACAAATATTTTGGGCTACATAGATCACTTGCATAACGCTTGAGTCGTGGTTATAAGTGTGCCTGTCACAGATAATGTTCACTGTACCCATAAGGCAGATTTCCACTCATTCTGTCCTTCCCCTCCCTGCCCTGTGCTTTCCACTGAGTTTGACTCCCCTCTGTGCACCTGTGTGCTCAACAGTTAGTTCCAATTTCATAGTGAGGACGTGTGGGGCTTGTTTTTCCATTCTTTAGATACTTCACTTAGGATAATGGTGTGCCGTTCCATCCACATTGTTACAAAAGGCTTTAAGTCATCCTTCCTCGGGGCTGACTAGCCATCCAGGGCATGTATAAACCACATCCTGTTAATTCACTCATGGGCACTTGGGTTGATTCCAGATCATGAATCTTAAGGACCAAAATTTCAAGGAATATCATTGAGTTAATTATAACAATTGAGTTCGACGGGTTAAACTAAATACTTTCATAATGGTGACCAGATTGATAAAAGAAAGAACCAAAAAGTTGAAAGGGCTTGACAGTGAAAACATTGCTCTGTGCCTGGATGTACTCAATGAGCTGAAGATTAGATCAAGGTAGAGGAGCTAGGAGGAAACACCACCTGCCAGGTGCAACACGGTCACGCTGTTTGATGACAGTCCCAGAAGATGACGACTGGCACTCAGTGGCTACTTAGTACCTCCTGCATGGATGAATGGACACACAACGGAAAGAAAGAAGGAAGAAAAGAAAAAAGGGAGGAGGGGAGAGGTGAGGGGAGGGGAGGGG
>CAUYRH010175682.1:0-23332 GCA_963574655.1 Perodicticus potto | reverse complement strand
CTTTCCAGCCTGCAGTCTCACTGTTGCCCCACCCACAGCTGCTGACAGTATTAGACCGAACGAACACACTCAACCACTTGCCCAATCTCCGCTGCTTTTGCCTTCCTCAGGGTGTCCAGAAGTCTCACGCTGTCTCCCTGTGTTCCCAAAGGGGAGTTTCTGGGCAGATCCCACCTGCCAGAGATGCCTAAAGTCCTCTCTCCCCAGTCTCACCATGCCCAGTTGCAAGGAAGCTGTTACTCGGCTGCCATCTTGCTCCGCCCCCAGAATATTCTATTTAAAAGATTAAAAATACTTTTATTGTGAAAGAGTTAGTATTGTTAACCTATATTACATGTATTTCATTTTTTTAAAATTTCAGATGGATATGATAGTATAGATATTTATATTACATTGTTTTCATTTCTAAGGTAAAGTTCAACTTGTAGGTGAGCCCTTCACCCAGGGGGCACGCTGAATGCCCTCACATTGTGTACTTTGGTGAGATTCTGCCAATCGCCCTCCCTTCTCCTCCACTCTGCTTCCTCCTCTTCTCTCCCCCTCACTAGACTATACTTGTATTTTTCTTTGGTGTGAGTGTGTAGTCATTTATATATTGATTTCATATTACTATTGAGTACATTTGATACTTTTTTTCATTCTTGAGAAACTTTACTAAGAAGAATATGTTTCAACTTTATCTAGGAAAACATAAAAGATGTAAAGTCTTTATCTTTTCTTATGGCTAAATAGTACTCCATGGTACACATTTGCCACAGTTTGTTAATCCATTCATAGGCTGATGGGCACTTGGGCTGCTTCTACATCTTGGCAATTGTGAATTGAGCGGCAAAAAACATTCTGGTGCAAATGTCCTTGTAGTAAATTGGTTTTTGTTCTGGGTAGATATCTAGTAATGGGATTGAAGGATCAAATCGAAGGTCAACTTTTAGTTCTTTGAGAATTCTCCATACTTCTTTCCACAGAGGTTGTATTAGTCTACAGTCCCACCAGCAATATGCTACATGTATTTGTATGTTCTGAATTTGGAATATCATGCTGTAGTTCTACCCTAAAAAGAAATAAGTAGTAATATGATATTTAGTTATTAGCAGTGACTTTAAAACACCTCTGTGAATAACTCTAATATATCAAGTTTTTAATAAATTTCTTATTCTCTTTATGTTAAAAAAATTAACAAAAAATACAAACCAACCAACTTTGACTGACATTCTTTTCAAAATTCTTTGGAAACTTTTGTTTATGATATATCTTGCTTCATTTATTGCTGTTGAGAATATTCATTCTGATATAAAATCTTTTAATTACCTGTTACTTTTGAGGAGACTAAGTGCCATGTAAATTGAAGAAATGTAGAACGTGGCTTAGAGACAGTTAACCTTCATAAATGTAATTTTTACATGCAGCTCAGAGGAAGAACAGTACTAGGAATAGAGCAAATTAGTGACCTAATTTCAGATTCTCCCCAAACAACAAGCAAAACGAAAACTGTGCATGAAAGATGAAAAGCAGAGAATATAATGAAAGATGAATATGAAAGTGGCCTGTGCATATAATAATTTTAGAAATACTAAAGTTCATTAGCTGGGGCTTTCAGAACCTTCCAGTAACTATGAAAAAGAAGTTTAAAATGTTTTGGGAGCGAGGGGAGCACCAGGCAGGCCAGGCTTTCTGTGTGTGGTGAGTGACAGGCTGTGGACAGGCAAGTGAGAAACAAAGGACAGCGTAAGTTGATTTCACTTTCATCTTTTTTGTTTAGTAGAATGATCTTTATTAGAAAACTTTTCAGAGTATATTGAAGCCCAGGAGGAATTCAGGACTTATGTGTTCTTTATTAGTTCAGGAATTCTGGCCAGTGCCTCTCAGAATTCTACATAAACTAGAGAATAAAAGTGCTAAACAACTTTTAGGGCTTTTCAAGGAAAGGAAATGAACCAAAAGAATTCTGATTTTTAAAAATTGGGTATGAAAGTAGGCTCATTAGTGGGCTCATATTATTACAATAAGCATTTACTGGATTCCAGGCACTAGGCTGGGGGCGGGGGCTGTGCCAGGGAACCAATGGACACCGTTTTTACCTTTTTGGGGGTATGCAATCAGCAGGTGGTACAGGTCAGAGCAATCAATGCCCAGTGGATTGAGAAGGGAAGTATATGCTGTCTGCTTTATTGGTTGGGTGCCCCTTCCAGACATGAGAACCAGGGTTTGAAGTTCTAGATTGCAACTAGAGTGAAGATTATTAAAGTGCCGGTTTGGGAAAAAATGATGCACTAGGACTTACCATGATCTCACCAAGTCATCACATAAACACTATTTCTTACCCTGACAGGGGATAATTTGAAGATCACTTATCAACAAAACCAAAAGGAGAAAGTGTTTTTAGTTCCTCTGATGTTCCATGGACTGTCTGGGCACCAGGGATACAGTAGTGAACAAAAGAGTAAAAATCCCTGTGCTCAGGGAACTTACATTCTAGTGGTAGACCCAGACAGTAGACAGAATAAGTACGTAAAATATGTGGTATGTTAGATATATGTAAGTTCTAAAATGTCAGCAGGGTAGGGGGATTTGAGTGGTATTTACAATTTTAGATAATGAGGCCAAGTAAGACCTCACTGAGAAAAAATGATAAAGAAAAGACTAAAACAAAATGAGGGTTTTCACCATCTGGGCATTTTGGAGAAGAGGTTTAGATTAAGGGACTAGCAAGTGCAAAGGCCCTGGGGCAGGGATGCTGGGGACACAGCGGAGTACTGGGGTGGCTGGAGTGAAGAGCATCAAGTTGAAGATGGATGGTGACATTAAAAAATGTTCCTCCAGGCCACGTCTTGTTTGGAATTATAGATTATTGTAGGACTTTGCTTTTAACTCTGAGTGAGGTGGTTTTTGAATAAAGAGGAGTAAGGCAGAATAATAAGGCCTAACTTGGATTTTCAGGATCACTCTGACTGAGAGTTGGGTGTAGAAGGAGGGGCAGAGGTAGGAGCAGGGAAGGGATGCTGGTGTCTGGACTGAGTCAGTGGCAATGCTGAAAAGTGATCAGATTCTGAATCTATTTTGCAGTGAGAGCTTCAGGATTTGCTGACAGATTGGGTGTGAAATGTGAGATAAAGAGAGGTATCAACCCTCACACCAAGGTTTTTAACCTGAGGGAGTGAAAGAACAGAATTTTCACTTCTTGAAATGGGAAGGATGCAGGAAGAGCTAGTTTCTGATGTTGGCTGTGGGTGAGTTTTCAGAAGTTCAGTGTTTATGTTTAAATTTTGGGATTCTATTAGATATTTAAGTGGAGATGCCATGTAAACAGGCAGACATTCTGACCCAGTGCTCAGGGGCACGCTGGGCTGCAGAAGCTATGAGCTTAGATGTGATCAGGATGAGTAGGTGCAGTTAGACTAAGAAGTCTGAGGACTGAGGTTGTGGGCTACTTCAAAGTTCAGATATCAAGGAAATGAAGAAGAATTGAAGAAGTGGTATGGTCAGAAAGTGGGTACAACATCCTGGAAACCAAATGAAGAAAGGAGTGGAAGAACAGAAAAAGGCAATAGACAGGGAATGTCTGGACTGTGGCAAATAATGTGGCAAAATCCCATCAACAAGGAAAAAGATAACATATACTGGGAAGAAGAAAGTTAAGCCAACTGCCCAGGTTTATTCAAGGATCCTGAGTTATAGAATATTATTAACTCAGGGAATATGTCTTAAACATTCAAAATCCTTTGTCCTAATTAGTACATTCTAGCAGTTTATAATGGGAAATGAAGAATTTTTTAAATATAAAATTATGTCAATTATACATTTTCAACCCTATGCATCTTTTAACTCCTAGGACTCTGATATGCTTTGTAGGGGTATCGAGGCCTCTAAGTGCCCTAGCATGCTGGTCTCGGCCCACTTTTTTAGTTTTAAAAAAAGTCAATGTGTGGAGTGAAGGCATAGAGCAAATTATTATATTTGTGGATGTTAAAATGCTTTAAGGAATAGCAAATATATCACATGATGCACTCTGGAGTCAAAAGGAACTTGAATAAGAGTTGGTGATCTTCTGGCAATTTTCAAGCATAAGGAAGGTACCAGAAAGCTGAAATATTGAAAATGTAGTCTTAAATAAAAAAATTTAAGAATTGGACCACAATCAAAAGATCACTGAGTCAAATGTGAGCAATAATCTGGAGTGTAATAAAAGGATAGTTTGTGACCATTCTGAAAAGGGGGTGATGTGACTTAGCATCCCAAGCTCCCAATTGTATCCTAAGATATGATTTAACAAAATCAGTGAGCTAATGGAGAGTAATATATACACAAGGAATTTGATTTATTGTTGGGGACCTGAGTTTGGGTCTTAGACTTCTGTTTTATTTACGTGGTCTAGAAAAATTTGCTTAACCTCTGAATATCTTAGTTTCTTCATATGAAAATGGTAAAAATAAATACAAGGTGCTGTCAAGGTTAAATGAGAAGGATAAAGAGATTAAAGCAATTTATAAAGTATAAAGTACTAAATAAATATCAGTAATTCTAGGTTGCAGAAGTGTTGTTCAAATAATAGTAGCTACCAAAAGTGCTAATGAGCTCTTGGTTAAATTAAGGGAAGAAACACACACACACAAAGAACCAGGGTGGTAGCAGTCAATGTTGTTTGTGCCCTGGAGATTATGCTGGAGTTGTATATTTAGTTCTCTCTCTCTCTCTCTCTCTCTCTCTCTCTCTCTCTCTCTCTATATATATATATATATATATATATTTTTTTTTTTTTTTTAATTTTTATTTTTGAGACAGAGCCTCAAGCTGTCTCCCTGGGTAGAATGCCATGGCATCACAGCTCACAGCAACCTCTAACTCCTGGGCTTAAGCGATTCTCTTGACTCTGTCTCCCAAGTAGTTGGGACTACAGGCACCTACCACAACGCCTGGCTATTTTTTGGTTGTAGTTATCGTTGTTTGGCAGGCCCGGGCTGGATTTGAATCCACCAGCTCTGGCACTGGCGCCTTAGCCTAGTTCTATACTTTTACAGAGACATAAGTGAATTGGATTGTGACAAGAGAGCTTTACCTCATCAGAATAGTGAGAAGATTGGACACTATAGATGAAGATTATTTGAGGAGACTGACAAGACTTGGAGGTGGTGATGGTGATGGTGGTGATGCCAAATGTAAAGTAACCATCTTCGATAAGTTGTTGTTTGGTCTCAAGGGGTTGCAATAGAGCAGAATGGATGAAGAGCTATGGCATGCTGGCAGTGGGACCAGAGAAGCTCCCCTCAATGGAGACTTCTAATCATGAACTGGATGTCCACCTGGATTCATTAATCAGATGAGTGGTTGGACATGATGGCCCTTTATCATAGTGACTTCCATCTGCACAAGTCCATCATTCCATGCATTGTTTATCTATTTATCTTTCCATATACCCTTGCACTATATGATATTCATGAATGTTAGTTGCCATAATCTTAGAAACTCTGCTATGACTGCATTTCCCCCATTATTTAATCTGACGTATAACAAGTTAATTAAACTGAGATGCAACCTTTGTTTTCTCACTCTGCATTGGTTGTTGACGCTGGTCCTAACCACTCATGTGCCTTAGGAACAGCAGACCCCAGAGAGACTTTGTACCATGTGAAAGGATTTTCCAAAGCCAAACTAACTGCTCTCAGTCTCTGTCTCAGTTGAAAGAACAGCTTTGATCTGTCAACTGTGAAAGGTAAACTGGGCATGACCTTCACTCATCACCAATCATCTCACTTAATGACATCTGTTAACTTTATTCTGATACTAGATCATGGTCCTTCTTTGTTCTAGCAGGATTTTGTTCATCCAAAGTCTAATTATAAGGAGAGCTTGGATGCCTGGTGTGTTGAATATGAAGTTTATTGCAGTATGCCTCAAATTTTAAAGAAAGCTTGTTGTATTTTCTATTTGCCCAAGAAAGTGGAGAAAATTAAGAGATCAACTTTAAACTCAAATATACATTAAAGAGCTCACTTAATTGCCCTCGAGACCCTGAGCATTACTTTGCTGTGCATTTGCTTCTGTTTTGCCTTCTCTCCTGGCAGGCCCTCAGATGACAATTATTGTATTTTAAAGGATACACCTTCAGAGAAGCTGTCACAGTGAATTAGGCTGCACCTGCCTTAAAGAAACCTTCTGGGATCTGAAATAATCCAAGGGTGAGATGCTATTGAACTTTTATATGCTAAAAAGATAAAAAAGCACCAGAAGAAGGTTACCTTTTCATAGTATAGCAAAGGACAGGCTAATCCATTTTCTCATGAACAGTCTAAAATAAGCTAAATATGGTTAGCTGCTTGACACTTTACAGTAATTCTCAAATATTTCTGCACTTCTTACAACATTTTCCTTTAAATTCATATTTAAAATCTATAATCAAAACTGATAGCTTAAATATTCAAAGCTGTTTATATCATACACAAGCAAGAACTAAAATCAATCAGTCTTGAAAATATTTGGCCAAATCATTGGTCTAGGTGAATCATTGGTCTACCATAAAACTGGAATTGACTTACTCTGAGCTCAACTGCTAGTTACCGATTTGAACAGTGAGCCACATCACTCTCCCTCTGCCCATCTCATATCACAAGGCTACCATAACTCGGTTAGAAAGTGCAGTTGGCTTTCCATGCCTGCAGGTTCGCTATCCATGGGTTCAACTACCTATGAATTGAAAATATTATTTTTTTCTGGGAAAAAACAATTAGAAATAACAATCTAACAATTAAAAATAATATAAAAACTTTAATAGAGTACAAGTATTTACATGGTACTTATATTGTATTAGGTATTATAGGTAACCTAGAGATGATTTAAAGTGTATGGAAGGATTTTCACAGATTAGATGCAATTATTATGCCATTTTATAAAAAGGCCTTGAGACCTTTGAATTTTGGTAACCAAGAGAGAGCCTAGAACTCCCCCATAACTCCTAAGGATACCAGAAGATGACTGTACATGTAAACTTCCCTAGCTCCTTCTGCCCAATACACCCTTCTATGAAGAGCTAACAAAAACAAAAAAGCAAGAGAAACATCATGTGTTAAAATTATTTTCGACATTTATTTCTAATGTATGTATTTTTTGCCTTGGCTACATTTGCATATATTGAATTAATTGAATTATTAAAGAGTGATATAAATCAAAGTTTCTAATCAATTTTATTCTAATAGAGCATAAAATTATTAAAAAGTCTATCAAATTGCTTTCCTTAAAATATCCAGTGCCCTTTCACTGAATAAATGAATTAAAATAAACTGCCAGTGTTATTATGATCAGTAATGTACTGGAAATTATGATCTGCGGTATGGGGGTTAATAACCTGTGGAAGTGACTGGATTTGGTACCTTAGTTCTAGGATCTTCCCAGCATGTCACCAAGAATGACAACCATTTTAAACATTTTGACTTGAAATTAGGCTTGAAAATAGCTACTCTCTTGGGGTGAGTTAACATTTAATGTTGGGCAAGTAGAAATGACTGCTGATTTTCATTCTTTATATTAATTCCATGGGGAGGGTGAGCTAGTAAAATATTTGTGTGAGCTGGTCATTATTTGAAATTTATTTACCAAAGTGGCTTACGTAATAATCATCCCTGTGCTAAATCAGTCAGTCAACAAGTTTTTATTGCGTCCCCACTGGATTAATGTACAGTAATGATGTATTCAGTAGTGTACAGATGTATGCAGCAAAGATTAGACATGTGCTCGACCCCCAAGGCCTTACAAGCCATTAGAGGAGACAAATAGACACATATCATCAACTGGACCAGATGACTTAACTCCCAGAGCACAGAGGAGTCATGGCTGGGCTGGGATTGTTCTCGGGGGTGATGGGATGGGTTCAATATGGGAAACGTCCATAATGTAGGTGCCTTGGTCTCAGTTAGGTTGAAGAAAGCTAGTGGCTTGGTAGATGAGAAGGGCAATTCGGCTTGGTAAAAGCAGTGTAACTTGGACAAAGACTGAACCATAGGATAGGAGTCTGTTTAATTTATCTGGAGATAGAGCAAGATGGCTAAACACACCAAGATAAGTAATTGAGATAATAAGGTAAGATAGGTAAATGACAGAATTATTCCAAACAAAATTCTGAGTAGGGAGGGCACTGGGAGGCTAGGGGCCACTTATCACAATGATGAGCTCCAGTTCATCTTTATTGAGGTAGGATTGAAAGAAACACAGCACACTTTTAAGGTTACACATTGATGAGTGGAATCATGCAGTATGATTCTTTTGGGACTGGGGATAAGCTCCACTGTACCTTGTCAAAGGCAGGAGGTGTCGCATGAAAAGTAGTGAAATGAGACGCTCTTGTTTAGGATTGCTCGTGGGAAGTTCTTCCAGTGCTTCCCAGGCCCAGCTTACTGAACACAGCTCCAATCTGAATGGGCATCATTAGAAATATGCATGGTATCTGTAGGTTTTTAAACAATTGCTCCCTGCTTTAGCAAACCCACTGGTTCCCAATGGACCACCATCATTCTGAATCATAGGAAAATCACTGTTGTTTTCCTTTTGTTATTAATTCCTTTCCCCATTTAAATTTTCTCACACATTTGGGTGTGTTAAATTAGATTCTACTGTTCCTGGCATTCAGCATTCTCTTATATTTTTTAAAAAATAGCCAGATTTTGTCAAGAAGACATTCTGACTTGTTTGGTTATGGATTGAATGATGATGGTTACTCCTTTGAACAGTCAGGCTTCTCAGCACCCTTTATGTTAAAGACATCCAGTCAAGAAGTTCTTAGTTGGGGATGACAAATGGGCACTGGTCACTGAGCCCAGCAACTCCTACCTGAATTTCATGTGCTAACAAGACTCAATAATCCCTTATGCCCCTTTTCCTATAGTAGGTGTAAAATGGATATCAGTTTGGCCCATGACAATGCTACTAATTTTTTTCTCCACTTCTTCATTTTCATTTTGCAGACTCTCTTATGAGAGAACTATAATTTGTGGGTAACAATGTTAACAGGTATCTTTCTTGAACTTTTCTTATATTATCTCAAGTAAACTACAAAAGAGACCTGAGAGATAGATGTTGTTAGCTCTGTCTTAAGAGAAGAAAATCCAGGTTCAACAGAGTTAAGTGTTATTTCTGTGTTCACAGGGTTGAGCTTCACACTCAAGTTGATCTGACTCCAAAGTCTATGCTTTTTCCATTATGCCATTTTATCAATGGTGTTTCCCATACACCAGCTAGTTGACTATTTCATAAGAGCCCTGCTCTTACTAATCTAAGTATGATGATCAGACAACATCGTTTTCTCTTCTTGCTTATAATATTTATCCTTGTTAAACAAGTGCCTATTTATCGAAAATCTGTTATGTGTTGAGAAGTGTGCACTCAGGGAACGTAAATATTAAGGAAATAGGATTCTTGCTTTTGGAAGTTCCTAATTAGCATTGGTACCTTTTAGCTATCTAGAACATATTCCCTTGAATCCATAGGCTGTTCCTTAGGCTTGGAATACCCTTTCCCACTTATTTACCTAGTTAATTTCTAAGCTTTCCTTAGATACATTTCTGGGGAATACAAGTAAACCTTACTTTTCTGGGAAGTATTTTCCATTTTCTCAGAGTTATTTGGATTTTGCTATGATTTGAATGTTGCCTATAAAACTTGTGCAGAAATTTAATTGCCATTATAACGGTATTGTGAAGTGAGACCTTTGAGAGGTGATTAGGTCATGAGATGAATTGATACCATTGTCATGGGAGTGGGTTCCTGATAGAAAGGATAAATCCAGCCCCCATTCTCTGTCTGTCTTTCACATGTATTTCCTTGCCACATGATGCCCTTCACCACATTATGGTGTGGCAAGAAAGCCCTCACCAGATGTGGTCCCTCAATCTTGGACTTCTCAGCCTCCAGAACAATGAGCCAAAAAATCACATTTCTTCATAAATTGCCAAGTCTGTGGTATTCTGTTATAGTAGCAGAAAATGGACTAAAACGGATGTCTATCTTTCATGAATCAGTAATTCTGCATAATTCTGTTGTACCAAATCTGTTGTCATCTTTGTTTTACTTCTCTGTGTCGCCCTCAAGACTCTAAGTACCCTGAGGATGACAACAACTTTATGTTCCGATTTTACTTACCAGAGCATTGAGTGAATAAGGGAAGAAGCCAAGACTGTTCTGTCATTTGGGGGAGGTTGTGAAGTAGAGTGGAAATTTTTAGAAGGGAGAAGCCACTAATAGTCAGTCTTGCTGGGGAAGGAGGCTTCCTAGAGGAGAAGTTGGAACTCGTTCTGGATTGAGAAAGGTGTACTGCATCAGAAGGTGGTGAGGAAGAAGGAAGGCACAGCCGCTGGGAGAGGGAGAGAGCCTGTCCTTCCAACTTTGAAGTCAAATATGCCTCTCTGGCTTCCTCTAGTTCCTATTCATTATCTGTAAGTCTCACAAAACCAGACTAATCCCTTCCCTCAGGTGGCCCTGACTTGTTTGAAAGCCTTGGGTTTCCCTTTGTCTTCCTTCTTCCTGGAGGGGTTTCTCTGATTCTCTGTCATCCACATCCTTCTGTAAGCCCCTCCCCATCTGTAGGGCCACAGCACTGAGTGGCAGAGGCAGGCAGGACTCACACCTCCATGCCTCAGATGGGGCCTCTGTGAGCACAGACTCCCATGCCACTTCCACCTACTTACCTGTGCTGACCTTAGTGTCAGTGAGGACCACTGAGTGTTTCACACATATGAAGTCACATACCCCTACTTACAGTTACCTGTTACTGTCACTGACTCACCCCTCATTTGTTCTCTCTCTCAGCCATTCCAGAAACATTCATTAAGTATTCAGTATCTGTGAGGCACTGTGTTAGGTGCTGGGGCCATAAGATCGAGCACATTCCCTGACACTAATGTAGGGACTTGGGTTTATCTCTGTTTCATATCATCTTGCTGGGTTGGGTCAGGATCTCTAATCTTTATGTCTGTCTCTGTTTTGCTTTCCCTCTGTCTCCCTTTCTCTCTATATAGGTACACACAAGCACACAAATATGTTTGGGTCAAGGATTTTCAACTGGTGTGCCACAAAAATTTTTAAAGATAATTAATTAAATTATTTTTGAAAGAATTTCAAAGCACAGTAAATATATTCTTTTTTTAACTCTTTTTTGGGATCAACATAATTTAACTGTGTTACAGAAGTTTAACTATAAGTTCAAGTGTCTTGTGAGATAAAAAAGTTGAAAAACACTGATTTAGATAAATGACATGGATATAGAGTATGTATATTATATATGTGTTTATATATATTTTTTAATTGTTTGTGATGCTTCCCATTTATGTATCAATGAGGTTGATTATTGTATAGGGAAGGATGTTATCATGTAGGTAAATTATTGGTTATAATCCTAGATAACATTAAAATAACTGTGCCAAGATTCTGGAATAGAGGAAGACAGTTTGTGTGTGGGAGAAGGGTCAGGGTAGCATATCAGTGAAGAGCTTGGGCTTTGGAGTCACACCCTCTGGGATCAAATATGTGCTCCACTGCTTACTAGCTATGAGACCGAGGGCAAAATGCCTACTTTCCCTAGCCTCAGGGCCATCTGGATAAATCCCTGTGCGCTCAGAATAATAATAGCTTCTATTCAAAGGGCTATTGTGCTAATTAAAGGAGGTGAAGTATGTGTAGTGGTTAGCATAGTGTTTGAGACATATTAAAGATCAGTAGATGGTAGACAAAATTATATATAAAGAAAAGCAACTTTCAAGGCAGGAAAATGGGACACAACAAAGTCAAAGTCCATTGGAACCAACTTTAGAAGCCATTTGAAATAATTGTACTGGAATTTGACACTGACTTCTGTTGGGCTTCAGACAGTTCTAAAAAATATTCTTACCGGAGCAAAATCTTTGTTGTGACAATACTAGCTGCCAGAGGATTTGACTTGGATTAGTGAGTAGTTAAATGAATAGTGAAAAAAATTAAGAATTTCTGTATCTTAAATGTGACTTCTTTACTTACTTTTTACACATTTCACTTTCCATAATAATTCAGAATAAAAGGAGTGATTTTTCTTTAATCTCTGAATGAATTGAACTTCTACCATGTTAGTTGATTAAATAACTGTGCATAACTTATAGATTATGTTTTCCTAATTAAAATTGTTTGATTTGTTCTTGTGTATCCCTCTGAAGGATTTTTAAATAAGTCCTGGGAACAATAATTATTGGAAAACAGCCAGCTGCCTCGTCTTTGACTCAGGTGGTTTTGGCATTGTCAAATTCTAGTCTGTTTCAAAGCAAACCAGGGGAGTCTACATTGATGTAAGAGTTAAGGATACTGCCAAACTTGGTTTTGAAGGTACTTGGGATATTACTTATAATTTTTTAATAAATTCCAGCAGCACTTTTTGATAATTAGGGAATAAGCACAGCCTTCAGCAGCATGCCAGTACAGTGGAGTAATGGCCGTTAAAGACATGAGCTTGGGGACTATTTGGAAACAAATGGTCATTTCACCAGAAAAGTAAAATAAACTGAGCAGTTTTACTCAACTTTCCTTCTTCGGCTCTGTGCCATATTTATAGGTCAACTCCAACTAGTCAGTCCTCGTGAGCTTTTTCTTTGTCAGCTGTACGAAGTTTTACTATGGCAGCACCTAGCTCTGTTCTCATTCTGTGCTCTGATAGCAGGTATATGTTTATTTCTTTTTATTTGAAGAAAGTGTTCCAGTATTTTTTTCATATAAAATAAAATTATAAAATGATCACACAGAATTGTAACCAGTCAACTCCAGCTCATCCTGGATGAAGACTGCAAATAAGTGCATAGAGATTTTGCCTCCCTGTTTTGTCTTTTAAGTTTTAGTAGCATTTTGATTTAACATAGTTTATGCTGATGGAGACATTACAAGAGGTGCTATGTTTAATAAACGTGTTATGTTTAAGACTATATATATATATGTACCGTGTTATGTTTAATAAACATGTTACGTTTAAGACTATATATATGCATGTACACCTACATACATATATATTAGTTCCCCTAATATACCTGTACCTGTACCCCTAATATACTCTGTACCTCACTCAGAGTACAGCTTTCTGACTATTGTGGCAAATTAACTGCATGGTGATTTCTTGAGAAAAAAAGACTCACTTTCTACTCCATATAATAATCTGTAAGGTGTTCAATTGTGATGAAAATGAAATAAGAAGGAAAAAACACTTGATAAAAACATGAATTTTTAAGTTGGACAATTAGAGTGGATCTTTTTGCTTTTGTTGAAAATTTGCTGAGCAATGGCATAGTAAAGCATTGACTAAAAAATTGTGGGTGTGCAAGGAGGCAGAGGAACTAGGAAGCAGGTGGGATGTGTCTGTAACAGGCTTGTACACCATGCTTGGTGACTTCAGTTTTTTTTTTTTTTTTGAGGGATGTCTTAAACCACTATTATAATTTTTGGTTAAGTTTAGCTGTTCTCAGATAACTGTTTCCTTTGGCCTTTAAAGAGAAAGGAAAGTCTAAGGTCAAGAAAGAATCATGGTAAAAAGAATGAAGCATGAATGTTGCTTGGCCAGAAGATCCAGGTTTCTGTAATGGCAGGACTTCAGGCATTGGTATTGAGCCATGGTCAGAAGAAAACTAGAAAAGGTGGATGGATGTGAAGAAGTTGAGAACTTGAATCGAGTATTGTTCCTTCAGAAAATCCTCACAGAGACTCAGGTTCATGAGTAGGGACCTTAGAGGTTACTACTTCTTCAGTTTGGAGGTGAGGAAACTGGGGCTACATATGAGAAAGCTGTTAGCCAGATGCCTAACACAGGGCCCCTATCCAGTCAGAGAAAAACCTGGCTCTCTTATTGTCTCACTGTCAAAACTAGCATTATAACTGCTATCACAGCAGGAACCAGGATATCTGAGGAGTTGCAGAGACACGGTAAAAGAGATAGAGCACAGATCACTGGACTGTACCAAAGATGACCTAGATGAAATTGTTCCCCGGCATCTTTGGATAAGTCATTAATTTTCTAGATATAAATTTTCTCATTGAGAGTCTGGGGACATGACTCTTTGTCCCATTTACTTCATTTTTTTTTTTTTTTTTTTTAGAAAGTCCCAACTTTTCTTTTCTTTTATTAAGTCACATACATGTAGATCATGAATACATTTATGCGTTTGTGGGGTACAATGTGTTGATTTTTTTTATACAATTTGGAGTGCATACATTAAACTAATTAAGGGGGAGGTTTGATAGAGGGAGGGTAAATGGTGGGACCACACCTATGTCCCATTTATTTCAATAGATCAAATGAAACATTATTTATGAAGGTGTTGTGACTACTAAAGGCAATTCATATGTAAGGCATTAAGGGCACCATTGGCCATCCCTTCCCTACGGACCTCTCAACAATTATCTATGGCTGCCAAAGTGTCCTAATTCAATATCACCAAAAGGAAAACACCAAAAGTTATCTAGAAATCCAAAGAAACCTGCATCCCACCCACAGTCTTAGTTATGAAATTATTGAGAAGTCTGCTTTTAACTAAGCAAGTTGTAAACATTTATTTTATTTATTTGTTTATGAACTCATTTATTGAATAAATGAAGCATAAAAAATAGTCGACATAGTCCCTGCCTTTTCCTACAAGGGGAAAAACCAGGTAAATAACTGTGATTTATATGGCAAGTGTTGTATGTGAAGGACTCGGGAAGACTAGAAGAAGAAGTAAAGGATTTTGAACAGGTTTTGAGGTTTTGAAGGTTGAGCAATATTGAGACCTACTGAGAAGCACTATAGGAAATGTTGGGCTACCCAGAGGGTAGAGGATATGGGGAGATTATTAAGAAATGGGTCTACACAGGCAGGATAATGTCAATCTTGAGAGTCCTTTGAGTAGCCTGCTAAGGAGATTGTTTTTTGTCTAATAGACATCGGAAAATACTAATAGTTATTCTATGTGTACTTTTTTCAGCTAAAAATGAGACAAGTTACTGAATTAAGTATTCAAATGATTTTCACAAATATAAGAAAAGGTGAAAAAGCAAATGATAAATCCTACTATCTGGAAATACAATGATAACCATTAAGTGAACATTGTTCTTGACTTCTGTCTATGCGCAGGTACAAGTAGACTAAAAGAGAGGAAAACTTTGTATAAAAATAAGATTGTGTTCTGGCTCTGGCAACAAAGTCAGCTAAATTAACATGAACTCCATCCAACTGTCCATCCCCTTGTTATGAAGCCATAGACATATTAGATACAACTTACAAAAATAAAATTAAACTATTTAAATTAATTTTAAAAGTTTAATTAAAAGGTTAATTGTTGTATGTTGGCATGCCATAAATAAAGGCAATTTTAGGTTTGAACAGTAAACTGATGAGCAGATGCTGTGATGGTTTTGAAAGGATATTAGGCTACCAAAGGGGATTAGAAACTGACGTTTTAATGCCCATGTAAACATAAGAAATATGGCGGTGCCTGTGGCTCAGTGAGTAGGGTGCCAGCCCCATATGCCAGAGGTGGTGGGTTCAAACCCATCCCTGGCCAAAAACTGCAAAAAAAATCAAACAAACAAACATAAGAAATATGGCATTGGACCTGACTGAGGCAGGTAGCTGGAACAGAGATCCCTGGAATCCTGGAAAGGAAAAACTGCTCTCTTCATAAAAGGAGACTAGTAAGAAAATACTCACTGGTTCAGGTAGTGTGCCTAGAAAATTTGCTACTTTTTGGAACTATGGACGGGAAGAGATGAGTGAAATTAAGGCTCCTGGCCACCAAAAATAGATGTGAAGTTAAAATTTATATCACTGATTTAATGCTGGAATGTCCAAGCTGAGACACTAACATCAAAACAATTCTAGACCAAAGTAAAAGTAAAATAATTCTTTAGCAAGACTTTTAAACACTGATAAAAGGGTATTTTTTTTTTTAACAAGTGTGCAGATATTCTAGGGGTTAAAGGTTAAAGGAGAGGAAATATTGAAACATAAATTTCATGAGGAAATAATCTATCATGAGGTTTAATTATAGAATAGTATAAATAGGAAGACTAATACTCCCACAAACTTGAAGTAGTAAGAACAACCTAAAAAAGGCTACATAATCGTCAGGCTTCAAATGGTTAAAGTGATAAAAGAAGAAATGGAAATTATCAGTAGAGAGCAGCAAGCTGTGAAGAGATAAATTTGAAGAAGAAAGAGAAATTCTAGAAATACAGGCTTGTCGCTGATATCCCCATGAATGACTTACTACCAGATGATATACAGCTGAAGAAAGAATTGCTGAATTGAAGGATAGAACTGAGGAAATTACCTAGAATGCAGCACAGAGGGATAAAGAGACAAAGTGAAACAGAGTTTGAGAGATAAGGAAGATGGAATAAGAAGAGGGAGTAGAAAGGGTAACAGATAATGGCCTGAGATTTTCCAAAACTGATTTAAAAAATCAGCTTTTAGAATTAGTGTGCTGGCAAGTGCTTAAAAGCTAGCTCTCCAAGATTAAAAAAAAAAATTAGCCTTGATTTTCAGTATTCGTTAATTTCTGTGGTATAAACACTGTCATCAGGGCTGATTTCAGGTTACTAGTGTGACTTTACTAAAGTGAACATTGAGAAGAAATGTGCTAATTGGTGCTTGTGAGGTGGTATGAGCTGATTCCTGGACACATTCATATGCTAAATCCTTGTGAAATAGAAATAAAAATAAATAAATGCATAGACACATTGTAGTTAAACTGTGGAATATCCATGACAACAGTAATACCTTAATTATAGACAAAAAAGATAAATTCTTTTTTCAGGAATAATTAGACTGACTTCTCATTGACCTAAACCATAGACTACCTTTGGCTGTGGGCCTGGGATCAGGGTATCTAAAGCATAGGAGTCGTGGAGAGGATGAACGAATATCTAAATGAAAATCTGTGCTATTAGAAAGGGGGAAAGGATATGAGTAGTAGGTGAATAAACTAGGTATGTGCAATGTGGTATACACTTTCTAATAATCAGATTTAGGCTTTCTTCATTAGGGAGGATATTTTTATTTCAAAAATCTTTGGTTTCTTTTTTTTTTTTTTTTGCAGTTTTGGCCGGGGCCAGGCTTGAACCTGCCGCCCCTGGCATATGGGGCTGGTGCCCTACTCCTTGAATCACAGGTGCCACCCAATTCCAATAATATTTGAATGGTTTTTCTCTTTTATGTGTTTGACTCTATACCTAAATAAGACCAAAAGCGTGTCCTTATTCTGGGCTATCTTTATTATTTTTATAAATTTTCCTCTTTTTCTTTCAATCTCTGTTTTTTTACTCTGCATTTGCTGGGATTGTCCTGAGCCTTTTTGTTTTTTTTCCTTCTTTGTTTTGGTCAGTAATTTGATTTTCAGCTGAATTCGTCTTCAATTTGTTTTCTACATTTTGTAGTGTTCTTTTTCATTTCACTCACCTTGTTTTGTTAAATTAACATGTTCATACTCATGAAATTATTATTTACATTGAAGTGCCCATGGGGAGCACTGTTCTCTTCCATGGTATACAGAACAACATTCATTTGATTTAGTTTTTACCTTTGGGTGCATGTTACTGATTTGAAGAAGTTACTGAGTTGGAGAAGAAAACCAACGAGTGGTCTAGTGAAAGGTCATGGGCAGATGAACACTTTCATTTTGTGAGTTGTTCGATAAGCAAAGTCCTGGCTTTGAGCAGGCCCAGCAGGCGTGCCTTGCCTCCTCTTCCCCCTACCCTCTTCCTCGACTGCCCAACTGCTAGCAGGTGGACCACGACTCATATACCCACACTATGTTCTTTCTTTCTTTAGTTTTTAGTTATGGGGGGAACACGGGCAGGGGGAGGAGAGGGAAAAAGAAGGGGGAGAGAGAGGGAGCAAGGAGCAAGAACATTAGGCTCTAAGAAATCGCTTCCATAAATTTTGTACCATACATGTGACAGGACTTGAGGAAGTTAAACAGCTGAAGGCAAGCTGGGGAATTGCTTCCTTTGCATCTGCTGGATGCAGCTCGAATTTATTCGATGTCCAGCAGGTTTGAGATATGCAGACTTCAGAATAGAGGGTGAATGGGTCAGGACTGTTTTCCTTGTGAATGTCAGAAATCCAATATGACTAGTATAAACAGAGACAGACATGAAGGAGAGATAGTTTAGCCTATGTAGGAAATGATGGGTCAGCTGGGAAGCCTGATCCTGAGTAAGGAGGGCCAGGATTTGGCACATCAGGTTCACTTATCATCTCTCATTTCTGCTTCCTTCTGCCTTCTAACACTCTCCTTTCTAGAGGACTGTCTCCATGAGGCTCCAGGAACCCAAGATCTTCTATTCTTGTTAGTCTTCTACTTTTGTTAGTGACCAGAGAAGAAAGAAATCTTTTTTCCTTCAGATCTTGTGAGAAAACCAGAGGAAGATTCTTATTGGCATCTACTGGTCATGTGGGGTGGGATTCTAGGATGGTAAACTGGCAGACCCCATCAGAAATAGGTGTTCCCTACAAATACAAAGGAGGAGGTGATAGTCTGAGCACATCAAATAACGCATTTTCACTGAGGGAAGGAATAACAGCCTCCATATACTTTGCAGGAACTGAATTTGCCCCTGCCGAGCTGTCAGGGGTATGACCCTTCGTTCCTATCCTTGCAATGTGAGGACTGCATACATGAATGCCATTTGATACCTGTACATCGCTCCCCTTTGCCAAGCCCAATGAAAAGGCACTTGTTGATTTTGTAACCTCAAATAAAAATGAACCCCAGGATGTTTCCCGGTTCAGCTTAATTCCTCCCAGTTGTCACATCCTCAGTCCAGGAGCTGGTATGGAAATAGGTAATAGGCATTTGCTACTTTGTATGATGGCTAATGCATAAGATAGGTGCTTTTCCAGGACTGAAGAGCCCCAGTGACACTGCTGAGGATGAAGAAAGAGTGCAGGGGACCAAATAGTTTTTGTTTGGACCACGATTAAGAGAAGGTTCAGTTGCTCTAATGCTTTTAAAATCAGCTTAGCTGCAAAGCACTCGGGTTATGTATTTGCCATCTTGCAGAAAGACTCAGCATTTGAGATGCAAGTCAAATGCCTTACACCCATTGATAAAAGACACTGTTGCCCTGGGCCTTGCTGGCTCCAGGGGCTGGCTGGGCTGGAAGCCAGCTCTGAGACTGGCTATGATAGTGCATGCCATTTGATAGGAAGGAAAGAACGGTGACATGGTTGGGTTAGCAGCAGGGCTAATTATTTAGTGGATATCTTTTATACAACACAGAGTTTATTTTAGTGGATCCTCACATTGCAAAATTCTCTCATTATTATATAGTAAAACCCAACATTAAAGAAAAGCACAACCATGAATATTAATTGCTATCAGAAAAATTAGTATGTAGCATATTGTTCATTATTTAAAATCAATGCCCTGTAGCAAAATTATAAAGGATATAAATGGGAATCTCAGGAGCGACACTATTTTAGTGACTTTAACTTTTAGGGAAGAAAAAGTGCATTTTCTTGTTTCATTTTGTTTTTCTATTTTAAATCTAGAGTTATGCACAATGTCTGGTGTGGTAGTTACTCATTAGATGTTTACCGAATGAATGAATGAATGAATATATACAGCCTTTAGAAGAACTGAGCAAAATTAAAATGAAAACCAGATAAAACCAATTCTCAATATTTGTTTCCGTACAATGATAGAAGATCAAATGAGCTGAAAATCTATTTAGTTTTTTCTACCAAAATTTTATCTGGAATAGGAAGTGGAAGCTCTAAACCTTCAGACAAATAAATTTGCAACATGTCTGGTTTATCAGAAATTCTGGAGATGGAGAAGAGAAGCAGGGAAAATATTAAGTATTGGCATAGATGGGAGCAGAACCTATAGCAACCAGCTCCCCATCTGAGCTATCAGACAGCAGAGGGGATATGGCTAAAAAGTCCGTGTACATAACTTGCCTCTTATTCTCTATTAAAATTAATTCTGTTCCTGTGTCTTACCTTTTTAGCATTTTGGTTTGTAGAACCCTAAGAGTTATGATATCTGGACAACTTCAAATATCTTTTATGAGTTTTACTCATTTTAAGTGTAGTAATTACAGTCTTTGTGAGGTTCCTATGCTATGTTGTATTACTTTCTAATATTACACAACTCTATCATTATGGACAAGTTGAAACTAAGCTTGAAGTTATTTTGTCTCATCTGTTTTTATCTTCTAAAAGATTTTTAGAGAAGACTGAAGCATATCCTACTGGCCCAGAACTGGGGAAAATTGAGTCCTTTGCAGACTTCCAGTCTTGGAATATTCAAGAAATGCTTCTCGAATGTTTTAATATGTGAATGTTAAATCATGTCACAGGTAATCACTATAGATACTAATCAATGACAGTAATACTGGATAATGCCTTACCTTTGAACCCCTTTTACTTGTGAAAAACACTTCAGGAAAGTACTTTGAATTAATCTGAAAATTCATCACAAGAAGAAATTCTAATAATTTAAATAATACATTGAATTCTCTTCTGATTCAATTTGAGTAAATGTAAATAAAATCTTATTTCACAAGGTGATTTATATGCAATTAATTTTGGATTTACTGTAAATTTCTAGGGGAGTTAGTGGGATATCATTTACATGTAATAAAATTCTCCCTTTTTATGAGTAACGTTCTATGAACTTCGATAAACTTAACGGCAATGCAGTTGCCATCATGATCAAGATATAGAACATTTCCAACTTGCAAAAAGTTTCCTTCAAGTCTCTTTGAGATATTCCCTTTTTTTCACCCTAGCCCCTGAAAACCACTGGTATGATTTCTACCACCTAGTTTTGGCTTTTCTAAAGTGTCATATACTTTGTTTATTTGACAGCCTTTTGAGTCTGGCTTCTTTTATTTATCATACTTTTATTTGCTCCACATCTTCACCTGCAGTATCTGCTAACTGTCTTTTTCTTTTTATTTTTTCTAAAGCCATTTTTCTTTGACAAAGTGGTTTAAATTTTTTCTTTTTTTTAAAAAATTGTTTTTTAATCATTATTGACTTTTTTTTAAAAATGTTTTTTAGTAAATCATCAACACATAGATCATGTATACAATAATGCACTTATGGGGTACAATGTGATAATGTCATATAGAATTAGAAATGCTTACATCACACTGATTAATATATACCTCATCTCATTTACTTAATTATTGTGTTAACACATTTATACTCTATACTAATAGATCTGACATGTACCCTTGCATTATGCACCATAGATGTGATCCCACCATTCATCCTCCCTTGATCTGACCTCCCTCCTCTGTTCCCATCCCCCCCTCCCTTCTTCATCTTGGGCCATAGTTGTGATCTAGTCTTCATATGAAAGTGTGAGTGATTGTAAATCGGTTTCATAATAGTACTGAGTACATTGGCTATTTTTTCTTCTATTCTTGAGATACTTTACTAAGTAGGATATGTTCCAGCTCCCTCCATGTAAATGTAAAAGAGGTAAAGTCTCCATCTTTTATTAAGGCTGCATAGTATTCCATGGTATACATATATCACAATTTTTTAATCCATTCATGGGTTGATGGGCACTGGGGCTTCTTCCATGACTTGGCTATTATGAATTGAGCTGCAATGAACAATCTGGTGCGAATATCTTTGTTATAAAGTGATTTTTGGTCTTTTGGATATACACATAGTAGAGGAATTGCATGATCAAACAGCAGGTCTACTTTTAGATCCCTGCGTATTCTCCATACTTTTTTCCAAAAGGGACGTATTAGCTTGTAGTCCCACTAGCAGTGCCGAAGTGTTCCCTTTTCTTCACATTCACGCCAACATCTGTAGTTTGGGGATTTTGTTATGTGAGCCGCTTTTACGGGAGTTAGATGGTATCTCAAAGTGGTTTTGATTTGCATTTCTCTGATGATTAAAGATGATGAACATTTTTTCATGTGTCTGTAGACCACATGCCTATCTTCTTCAGAGAAGCTTCTGTTCAAGTCCCTTGCCCACAATGAAATGGAGTTACTCGTTCTTTTCTTATTAATAAGTTTGAGTTCTCTGTGGATTCTGGGTATCAAACCTTTGTCAGAAGTATAACCTGTAAATATCCTCTCCCATTCTGAGGTCTATCTGCTGGCTTTACTTACTGTGTTCTTGGCTGTGCAGAAGTTTTTAGTTTGATCAGATCCCAGTAATGTATTTTTGATGTTGCTTCAATTGCCCTGGGAGGTCCCCTCATAAAGTATTCTCCCAGGCCAATTTTTTCAAGTATTTCTCCTGCACATTCTCCAAGAATCTTTATAGTTTCATGTCTTAAGTTTAAATCTTTTATCCCAAGAGAATCAATTTTTGTTAATGGTGAAAGGTGTGGGTCCAGTTTCAGTCTTCTACAAGTCACCAGCCAATTCTCCCAGCACCATTTATTAAATAGGGAATCTTTCCCCCAATTTATATTTTTGATGGGCTTATCAAAGATCAAATGATGATAAGTGTCTGGGTTCATCTCTTGGTTCTCAATTTTGTTCTATACATCTACCTGTCTATTTTTGTGACAATACCATGCTGTTTTGATCACTATTGATTTATAGTATAGTTTGAAGTCTGGTAGTAAGATTCCTCCTGATTTGTTTTTATTTCTGAGTAATGTCTTGGCTTTTTGAGTTTTTTTTCTGGTTCCATATATAATGAAGTACTATTTTTTTCCATCATAAGTATGACGGTGGTGCTTTCATAGGAATTGCATTAAATTTATATATTGCTTTGGGTAATATGGACATTTTGACAATGTTGATTCTTCCCAGCCATGAGGTTGGTATGTTTTTCCATTTGTTAACATCTTCAGCTATTTCTTTTCTCAGAGTTTCACAATTCTCTTTATAGAGATCTTTCACGTCCTTTGTTAAGTAAATTCCCAAATATTTCATCTTGTTTGGCATAACTGTAAAGGAAATAGACTTGACTGTTTTCTTGGCTTGACTATTATTGTTATATATAAAAGCTACTGATTTGCGAATATTGATTTTGTATCCTGAGACGCTACTGTATTCCTTGATCACTTCTAAGAGTTTTATGGTTGAGTCCCTGAGGTTTTCCCGTTATAAAATCATATCATCTGCAAAGAGTGAAAGTTTGATCTCCTCTGACTCTATTTGTATACCCTCAATTGCCTTCTCTTGCCTGATTGCAATGGTTAAGATTTCCATTACAATGTTAAAAAAGCAGTACAAATACTATATTTTAGCCTTTGTATTTGAAATACCTTTAATTTATTTAATATCTATGGTTCAGAGCTATGCCATTTCTTGAGTACCTGTTTAGTCATTAGTATTTATGTGAATCAGGAGTGTGTTTTAGTATTTTTTATTTGCA
>CAUYRH010175681.1:0-14488 GCA_963574655.1 Perodicticus potto | reverse complement strand
AGACAGAGCCTCAAGCTGTCACCCTGGATAGAGTGCTGTGGCATCACAGCTCACAGCAACCTCCAATTCCTGGGCTCAAGTGAGTCTCCTGCCTCCGCCTCCCAAGTAGCTGGGACCACAGGTGCCCGCCACAATGCCTGGACATTTTTTGGTTGCAGCCGTCGTTGTTGGGCGGGCCCGGGCTGGATTTGAACCCGCCTGCTCAGGTGTACGTGGCTGGAGCCTTAGCCTGTTGAGCCACAGGCACCGAGCCTGATGTGGTCTTTTAATTCAAACATAAAAATGAAAGTTTAGTATAGGAGATAGAAAAAATTTCCAAAAAAAAGAATACTGAATGTTAACATTCATCGTATATTGCAAGAACTCTACACTAACAGGAATGTTACACTTATTTTGATCTTTCTAACCAAACAACCTTTCTATTTCAATAATTAATCCTCTGCACTGCTGAGTAATATTAATAATTGACACTTTCATTGGAGCACTGCTTTTCACATGTTCCATTATTCTTATTTTATAAGAATAAAATTGTTTGACAGTTGAGCAACTTTACAATTGTTTGACAGTTGAGCAACTGAAGCCTAATCCTTTCCCAGTGAATAATGATGTCTAGCCTTGCCTCTAATGCTTATTTCTACCTTCACATCCAGTGTAATGACCTTCCTCTTTGCTGCAGGCTCACCCGGACTTGCAGTCGACCATTGCTTTGGAGGCATAGTCAGAAGGGTAAACACAGACTCACAAAACTGAATTGAAAAGTTGAAAACGAAAGTAATACTGAGTATAAGTGACCAGATAAACAATCAGACTCTCTGTCTAATAAAGATGCTGTGCCAACTAACCACTTATGCCATGTGGAAGCTAGTTTACATGCATGGAAGCTAGTTGCTGATATTAATTATTTAATTATAAATTATCCTTACGGGGAGCCTTGGGAGCCCATTTGTAAGTATGGAATGTTGTTAAGTCAGGCTCTATATAATCCAGGGACTGCCTGTATTCTTTTCTTAAAATTTTAAACACTGAGTACTCTTTCTATGATGTTTTATCATTTTTTAAGGTGTGTAAATAGTATTCCATATTATGTAAGATGTCACAAGTTAAGCTATCTCCTAACACTGTATGTTTACAATATTAGTTTTAGGGTATTGATTTATGAGGAACCCCTAATTATGTATAGATCCTTCTTCTTTG
Organism: Perodicticus potto; assembly: GCA_963574655.1. Taxonomy (NCBI): domain Eukaryota; kingdom Metazoa; phylum Chordata; class Mammalia; order Primates; family Lorisidae; genus Perodicticus; species Perodicticus potto. The sequence goes on along the minus strand of CAUYRH010175681.1, from coordinate 13,294 downwards.
GTTAAACCATTTCCTCAGAAGAGTCATCTAATCTCCTGTCTGAGGAAGTATAGATCAGCCTGCCAGAAATTTTTAAGTGGGACTATGAGCCAGAGATACCATAGCTCACCATGTTGTCTCCAGGGAATAAACCTATCTTACTACTTCTTTTTTTTTGAGACAGTCTCACTGTGTTGCCCTTGGTAGAGTACCATGGTGTCATAGCTCACAGCAACCTCAAACTCTTGGGCTTACCCAAGTCTCTTGCTTCAGCCTCCCAAGTAGCTGGGACTACAGGCGCTGGCCACAACGCCCGGCTATTTTTTTGTAGAAGCTGTCATTGTTGTTTAGCTGGCCCAGGCTGGGTTCAAACCCGCCAGCCTCAGTGCACGTGGCTGGGTTCAAACCACTGTGCTATGGGCGCTGAGCCAATCTTACTACTTACTACTTAAACAAGCTTGCAACCAATCCTGTGTTTAGCCCCACCTGTATTCCTTCTTTCTGAGATAGGTGAGGCCTCTAATTCTTGAGCCTTTCTGATGTTCTGTAGCAAAAACCAACCTCTTTACAGGTTCTCATTACTTCCACACCTTAGGTTTCTGCCTTTTCTTGTCTGAATTTTTAGATTTTTTTTTTTTGAGACAGAGTCTCAGTCTGTCGCCCTGGGTAGAGTGTCTTGGCACCATAGCTCACAGTAACCTCCAAGTCTTACGCTCAAGCAATCTGGGACTATGGGCACCCACCATGACACTTGTCTAGTGTTTCTATTTTTAATAGAGATGTGGTCTCGCTGGTGCTCAGGCTGTCCATTAGGAAATCTTAATCACAGGATAGAGACAGGGAAAAACTGCTATTTGCACCTTTATGTTTTAATTAAAGTCCCACCATTCTAGAGTTGTATTGGTTCCAGAAATCTCAAGGGACAAAATGAGACAAACATTACACAGAAAAAAAACTAAAACAACAAAATAAAACCAGAAAAACTTCACAAGTGACATCCCTGCATTAAGTGTTTTTCTATGGTCTAAATATTTGTGTCCCCCCAAAACCCTCTATTAAAATGTCCCAAGAAGATGGCAATAGGAGGTGGGGCCTTTGGGAAGTGATTAGGTCATTAGGGCAGAGCCCTGATGAATGAGATTACTATTGTTTACCCCATTCATAAGAGGCCTAAGGGAGTCCACCGTGTTAGGTTTACTGAGAACAGACTATCATTACCAAATCTGCTGCTACCCGTTTTCGGCATTACTAGCCTCCAAAACTGTGAGAAACAAATTTCCGTTATTTATAAGCTACCTAGTTTATGGGATTTCATTATAGCAGCCTGAATGGACTAAGACAGTTGTTAACTTGAGGTTTTTGGGTCTTTTTTGAGACAGAGCCTCAAGTTATTGCCCTGGGTAGAGTATTGTGGAATCACAGTTCACAGCAACCTCTAATTCCTGGGCTCAAGCGAGTCTCTTGCCTCCACCTCCCAAGTAGCTGGGACTACAGGCGCCCACCACAACGCCCGGCCATTTTTTGGTTGCAGCCATCATTGTTTGGTGGGCCCGGGCTGGATTTGAACCCGCCAGCTCAGGTGTATGTGGCTGGCGCCTTAGCCTGCTGAGCCACAGGCGCTGAGCCTCAACTTGAGGTTTTATCGAGCAAAACAAATCCTGAGAAAGAAAAGTACAAAACACTCATCTATATGGGATACCAGTCACGCCTGCTGAGTTTTTGACATTTTTTTGCTTCTACTAGGATTGAAAAGTTCTTGCATGGATGGGAAGAGCAGGTTACATTCTATTCTGCCTCACATATCTACAAAATTGGCAGCCAAGTTGTGATGCCAGAATCTTTACTGCTAGTAGTGACAGTTGGTATGCGTGCAAGCAGCAGAGAGAAAACATCTTAATTTTCAAGTTATTGGGTTGAATTCAGAGTGCTGGCACTGGGAAATTCTTGCTTTGACTTATAGAAGGAATAAATTGATACAAAAGCCCAAAACAGAGAATAAGTATGAAATAATGTCATATGCTTTCTTGTAACAGTGATTACATTTTCAAAGAAAGGAGGAAAAAAAGGAAAACACTGTCTGCATGGAACGAGTACTCTTCTAACCAGAGATATTTTATAGCTACCCGTTTCAGAAAAAAAGTCTTGACATTTCATTTCGGGTCAGGGTTTCACCCTAAATCTATTGAGTTTGAACTGACAAACTGAACTATTTTTTTTTTTTTTTTGAGACAGAGCCTCAAGCTGTCACCCTGGATAGAGTGCTATGGCATCACTCACAGCAACCTCCAATTCCTGGGCTCAAGCGAGTCTCCTGCCTCCACCTCCCAAGTAGCTGGGACTACAGGCACCGGCCACAACGCCCCACCATTTTTTGGTTGCAGCTGTCATTGTTGTTTGGCGGGCCCGGGCTGGATTCGAACCCACCAGCTCAGGTGTACGTGGCTGGCACCTTAGCCGCTTGAGCCATAGGTGCCGAGCCAACTGAACTATTTTTGACCAACAACAATAACAATTTCATATAGTTCAACCTAAAAGAGCAAAGTTATTACCAGATATTTAAAGACTGAAAATTAGGCTTTCAAAATATAGAGCATGATTTCAAATGGTAAGTCAATTCCTCTATACAAAGACCACATATGAGTACATAAATGCATAATTTCCCACAAAATATAAACCAGGGGCTATTCCCTCTGCTAAGCACAAATGACTAAATCACCAGGTTACTGTCTTTGGGATCCATGAACTTGAAAAACCTTTCATTCAATCTTCTAATATTTAAGAGAGTTTTAAACAATGCTACTTTCACATCTCTGCTTCTTGAGAAGATGACAGGTTTGGTTATAAAGAATAGGGGTAGGTTAATTAACTTTAATTATCCAGAAGATTCAGAGCAAAATACATAGAGCTCCTGTCTATTTTTACCATTTTCTGTTTACCTTTGTGTAGAAATGCTTTTCTCTTCCTTTAATCTGTTAAACACAAAAGACTGGAAAATTTAAACTATAGGATTTTTACAAAGTGATCACAAGATCAGAGAATAAGTTTTGTCAAGCTTTACTTCAGCGAAGCAAATTCTTAGGGGAAATACATTTTTTTACTCCATGAATAAAGGAGTTTTTCCCTCACAGAAAACAATGTAACAACCAGGCCAACCTTCTATGATTTTTTTCTGGAAAATGTAATTCCTGAATGTAAAGATTTAAAAATATAGCTGGAAAAATTTAGAAGCAATACGCAGCACCTTATGATAAGGTTTCTGCTTTGCAGTCTAGCAAAAATCCTCTGAAGTCTCAATCCCCAGCATAATGTCTCCCAGATGTCTCAACTAGTTGCCATGCCAACTAAAACAGCTTAAATTAAATGAAGGCCTGAAAAGGCACCTGCATCACTCCAGGTCTGTTGAGCATTAAATAAAGCTCTCTTGACGGGGACTCAGAGGTGCCATTAACTTGAATAGCATCTATCTGATTATTGTTTCTGAGTAATTTAATGAGGGCCTCCAAACAAGAGTAAAAACAGGGTACTCTTTCCCTCTTCTGGTCTTTCCAAATGGGACAGCCTCTCCAACACCTGGTGCACCCACTGGGTCAATGATTTTGCTAAGTCCTTTTAAGTTATCATTGGGTGAAGATAAACTATAGAACCAAAGTTAAGGCTTTCAGGAGAATATTAGCAGATCAACCATTTCCCCTATTAAAATTTTCCATTAAAAATATGATTGTTAAAAACACACTGTGCATAGTATGCCAACCTCAAAGTAATCTGAACAGCCCTGCTATAAAATAAATTGCTGCTGATTGCAGCAATTAGTTAAGTAGCTGCATGAAATATGGATTTCAAATGTACTGATTTGCTTCAGAAAAACGAATGATGTAAATGAACAATTAACAATATTTATAGTGGGGGGAGGCAGCTCTGATGTCTCAGGTGCCCAAGTGAAATAACAGTATCTCTGTTGTTGCAAAAAGTTAATATTATTATTATTTTTAATATTAACATTTTAAGCTTCTTTATTGCTTTCTCAAACTTTAGTCCCTGGAGAACATTACTTACTAGAAACGCAAACTTGGGCTAGACAGGTTAGGTGATTTACCAAGGTCACCTGCTAGTCAGTAAAAGGCTAAGACTAGCTTAGGTTTCCTGACTCCTAGTCCAGTGCTCTCTCCAACCTACTAAGCTGTTTCTCATAGGAACGAGCCTTTATAAGTCTACTATTCTAATTTCATAACCCAATATCCCTGTATAAAGATTACTATGAAATAAAAAATAGTTGAGTTACTTTTAATTATGGCCTATGAGGAGAAGAAAAGGAGAAAGGACACGAACTTTCTTTTAAAGCTATTTATACGTCATCTCATTTAATTCTCATAATACCTAATTTATAACTATTGTATTTCTATTTAAGAGACAAGGACACTGAGGCTGGGAGGAGTTAAGCTATCCAACATAGAGTTTGGATTTAAACCTAGGTTGTAAGACTCCGAAGTCTGACCCTTTCCCTGAAATCATATTGCCTCAATTTGTTTACTATTAAAACAATAATACATGTGATCTCCATTACATGAATGGTGTAAAAACCAGGCTTCAAGCACTATCAGAAATTCAATATTACATTGCATAATGTAGCTTTTAGAATTGTTCCCTTGCCTTGTGTTTTCAAATGGGAAGTTACTCTTCATTCTTTAACAAATTCTGATTGGCAGCCTGTATAAGACACCGTTCTAGGTAACACAAATATGGTGGTGTTCAAGATAGCCACTGCCCTCACTGCGTAAATCGACAGCCAGTGAGGGGGATAGACAAGCATCATTGTTTCACTCAAAGATGACACCACTGTTATGGCTATTAATCTCTTAAAGGCCTTTAGGCACTGTTTTGAAATTGAGTTCACTACACTTGCCATCCATCTTCACAGAGCCTATAAGAATGAGAGAAACCAAGTAGTACAATGAAGATACGTTCTTCTAAAGAGATAAATCTCTGAATTATTAGAATTGCTAAAGAGATTTACGTGAGAAGCCATCAAGAAATAAGCTTTCTTTAGCTCCTAAAAACTTCCAATTACATGTACACACTAATTGGTAATTTATCTATAATGTATCTGGACAACACACTTAAATACACATTTTGTTTCCTAAAACGGCTGATCTTAAAAAAATGTTTTTAAATCACATAAGATGTTATAAAAATAAAAGTGATTCACATTTATTGAGTGATCACTATATGCCACACACTTCTCTAAGCACTGTATGTGAATTATTTAAATGAATTCTAACGTAAGAAGAAGCAGGTTATACTAAACAACTAATTTTCTTTTTGGAAAGAAGTGAATCCTAAGACATCTAAAGTAACTGCTAAAATCCATGTAAGTATTCTTATTCATTTCTCCTAACACAAACTCGGATTTCAGTTTTAGTTCTATCACTGGTAGACCATAACTGTAAATAAGAAATAATCCCACAATTTATAAATGGATTATCTCAGCTTGCTAAAAAATATTTTTGGGCCTACTTTCTTTCTTTCTTTTTCTTTTTTTTTTTTTTTTAAGAGATAAGGTCTTGCTCTGTTACCAAGATTGTAGGGCAATGGTACTCCACAGCTCACTGTAATCTCAAACTCCTGGGCTCAAGTGATCCTTCTGCCTTAGACTCCCAAGTAGCTAGGAAACAGGCACACACCATTACATACATCTAAGATTTTACATTCTTTTGTAGAGACGGGGTCTTGCTATGTTTCCCGGGTTGGTTTTGAATTTTCAGCCTCAATTCTGATCCTCCCACCAGAGCCCCCAAAAGCACTGGCATTACAGGCATGAGCCACTGTGTCTGGAAAACCTTTTCTTTAATTTCTTTCCTTTTGTTTTTTGAGACAGAGTTTTACTTTGTCACTCTCGGTAGAATGTCATGGTGTTAGAGCTCACAGCAACCTCAAACTCCTGGGCTCAAGCAATTCTCTTGCCTCAGCCCCCAAGTAGCTAGGACTAAAGGTGCCTGCCACAAAGTCCAGCTCATTTTTCTATTTTTAGTAGAGACAGGGTCTCACTCTTGCTCAGGATGGTCTTGAACTCCTGAACTCCTGAATTCAGGAAATCCATCCGCTTCAGTCTCTCAGAGTGCTGGGATTAAAGGTGTGAGCCATTGCACTTGGCCTCTATTTTTTTTATTTTAAAAATCTGGATATTAGGCTCGGCGCCTGTGGCTCAACAGGCTAAGGTGCCAGCCACATACAACTGAGCTGGTGGGTTCAAATCCAGCCCGGGCCTGCCAAACAACAATGATGGCTGCAACTAAAAAATGGCCGGGCGTTGTGTGGGGCCCCTATAGTCCCAGCTACTTGGGAGGCGGAGGCAAGAGACTCGTTTGAGCCCAGGAATTGGAGGTTGCTATGAGATGTGATGCCACGGCATTCTATCCAGAGGGACAGCTTGAGGCTTTGCCACAAAAAAAAAAAAAAAAAAAAAAAAATCTGGATATTAAAATTATAGAAGCCCATCACCATTAATGGGTTCTAATTTCAACCTTCATGACATGACATTCTTCGGAATAATGCACACCAGTGTCAACAGCTGAAATTGTTAGTGCATAGTGCCCAAATATAATAAGGAAGACTGCTAGATTCCCACTAAGCATGCTAAGGAAGAAAATGTTTTCATGAAGGACAGAAACTGAGGCAGGAAAAATAAAAAAAAAAAGAAAATCTTCTGAAGATCAAGGAAATGACGGGGGAACACATTAGAGATACCAAAAAAGGCAGAGAACAAAGCAGGGTACTTAAAATTAAAAACAGATTTGTATAATTTTTTCTACTGCAAAAATGATTATGGGCCAGAAGCCAAGGAAATGAATCTAGTGGCTGAGCCAACTACACGTCAGTGATACGCCTCCCCTGACCTCTTGCTCCAATTAAAACAAATCTGTACTATGGTCAATATTTGTTTAACCAACCTCTATGGTGCTGCATCTATTTTAGGAAGTAATTTAAGAATGCATGGTAATCAACCTTATGCCAGAAATCCTGACTATCCCAACTGTCAAAGGTAATTCTGCAGAAAAAGCAACACAATCACCACAAAAAACAAATGCTGACATAAAATTCTGACCTTCAATTATGAACAAGATGATTGAGTGCTCTTCTGTTTTTAGGAAGTCATGATTACTCAAGCAGTCTCATAGGCTGCAGGACTGGTGCCAACAGCATCTTTGTTTAGCCATCATCATTAGCATCAATAAATACTGACTGGATACTAAGTGGGTGTAAAGAGCATGCTAACTCAATGACAAGACAGAGAAAAAAGATGGATGAATGCAGGGCAAAGTCAAGAGGTCAGGAAAAGACTGACATTAACATGTAAAAATCAAGGAGAAAGGACAAAAAGGAAGCAAAAGGAGTTTAATGTACAGGAACACAGAAGCCTTACCCTCCCCACCCCCCAAAACAAAACCCAGCTGATATTTACCGCAATTTTGTATATGCTAGAAATCCGGCTTTAAATTTATTTTGCCTTACCTACTTTTTTGTTGTTTGTGTTCTTTTTTTTTTTTTGTTTGAGACAGGGTCTTTTCTATCACCATGCTAGCTAGAGTGCAGTGGTGTTATCATGTCTCATGATTCTCCTGGCTCAGTCTTCCTGAGTAGCTTGGACTACAGACACACACCATGCCCAGCTAATTTTTCTGCTTATTTTGGTAGAGATGAGGTTTTGCTCTTGCTCAAGCTAGTCTCGAACTCCTGGCCTCAAGTCACCCTCCCACCCAGGCCTCCCGAAGTGCTAGGAATACAGGTGTGAGCCATTGTGCACAGGCTTTCATCTACTCTTAATTACTCTAAGAAGTCTTATTATGATTCCATTATACAAATGAGGAAAGAGGTTTAGAAGAGTGAAGTAACTAGTCAAAGGTTATAGCTACTATGCAGCAGAGGTGGTGCTAGATTTCAGCCCTTGTTCTAAACTTGCACTCTGTTCTTCAAAAGATGAAGTAAACGTCAAAAATATAAAACCACAGAAAAAGGTAAAAACAAAATCAGAAAGGAGAAGGCCTTTAAATTGATTTTAAAATGAACTAAACAGGGTGGCGCCTATGGCTCAGCGAGTAGGGCGCTGGTCCCATATGCCGAGGGTGGCGGGTTCAAACCCGGCCTCAGCCGAACTGCAAAAAAACAAAAAATAGCCGGGCATTGTGGAGGGCACCTTTAGTCCCAGCTACTCGGGAAGCTGAGGCAAGAGAATCGCCTAAGCCCAGGAGTTGGAGGTTGCTGTGAGCTGTGTGACACCACAGCACTCTACCGAGGGCGATGAAGTGAGACTCTGTCTCTACAAAACAAAAAATTCATCGCATTAACCTGAAACAACCACAACAACAGCAAAAGGAGTTAAACAGATTCAGCAGCAGGAGGAAGTATATTATAGGCTTTGGAACAAAACTGACCAGGGCTAGGATCTTGACTCTGCCACTTATTAGCTGAATAATATTAGGCAAGTTAAATTACTTCTCTGAGTCTGTTTCTGCATTTATAAAATAGGCAAAATGACACCTAGTACACAGGGTTATTTCCAGGAAAGAGTCACATATAAAACCCTGGCACATAGGGAACAAGGATTAAGTGGTAGCGGCTATCATCAATGTCATCATTATTGTTGTAAGAGGGAAGAAGGGCACTAAAAGTCAATTGAACATCAACATGCCACATACTGTGCCAAAGGTCGAATATAGATATATTCATTTATTCCTTGCCAACAGCCCTGTAAGGAAATCTATCTCTATTATCATTGAGGGAACAGGCTCCGGGAAGAATACCAAATAAATTTTTCAAGGTCAAAAAGCTAGTAGTGGGGAAAAAAAATAAGAATTTGAACTCAGGACTGCCTGATACCAAAGTCCATGACCTTTTCCAAAATGTATGACTATGTCCTTCTTTGTTCCTGATGTTCCTCCCCAGGGAAAAAAGCAAAAGAATAAAGTAAAAAAGAACAGGCAGAACTACTCAAACAAAGTTCCTTTAAGCCAGGGGTCCTCAAACTACGGCCCGCGGGCCACATGCGTTGGTGTGAATTGTGTTTGTTCCCATTTGTTTTTTACTTCAAAATAAGATATGTGCAGTGTGCATAGGAATTTGTTCATAGTTTTTTTTTTTTTTAAACTATAGTCCAGCTCTCCAATGGTCTGTGGGACAGAGAATTGGCCCCCTGTTTAAAAAGTTTGAGGACTTCTGCAGCCATTGTGATCTCAAAAGGAAAGCTCAGGCAATCTCAAAAGGATATCACTACCAAAGAGGAAAATTTTATTCACTTTTTATTAATGTGGTCTCATGGGTTTTAGGGCACCAAAAAACCAGTATGTCCATGGCAGTCACATTCCTCCAGAGTCCACTCATTTGCAGACAAAAAGCCCTTTCTTAGACCAAAAATTTTTCTACAGGACATGTAATTTTTGAGAAATACCTATGGTTGATTTTGGACAGATGGGAAACACAAGGGAGTAAGTAAAAGTGCTTAAACTCTGTGAGACCTCTGAGAACCCCCCACACAGGGGACTCCTGGTTTGGCTAAAGGATTTCTAGTAACCTGAAGGGTTTCTTTCTTAGCCTTGAGCTCAGTATGGTAAAGATTAGCTACCAGATTAATATTCTTTCACTGATCAATATTCCATATATCCCCCAAAGCAAAAACACATACAAAACCCTATAATTTTGCTTATTTATGCAAATCATATTCATTTGGAAAAAAAATGCCACTTTAACCTAATCCTATTTTCTACCATCTGGTTTTCTTGCCAACTCGAGGTGAGGAAAAGACTCAAACATGTAATTATTAAACCCGCTGCCAATTGTGCAATTCAGTGTTCTTGATTAATATTTAATAATAACATCCATAGAGTATACAGAGAAGAAAGTAATGTAAGTTGTACATAAATACATTGTACTTGGGATAAAATTCAGATTTGTGCTAGAGTGCTGTAAGTCTATTAAGTTTTCTTAGGTATTGCTCTCAAATAAATTGAGTTGATAGCAGGAGACTCAGCTGGTCGATGAAGTGGCTGAAAACCCTACTAATTTCCCATATCCACCAATTAATGCAGATCTGATATATTTAGTGTCTTCTGAAACCTCTAGGTCTCCACATAACACATGCCTGCTGGTGTCTAGCAACCTTAAAAAACAGAAATAAAGTCTGAACAGTGGGATATGACAAAAAAGATCAAATAAATACTGTCCCATGGGCATCCCTAAATTTTCACACCTGAATTAAATGTCAAGAGTCTAATAATCAGAAGGTTAACTAGAAGGTTAAGTAGTTCAGGAGAATGATAATGAGGTTATGAGGCTTTTCAGAAGCTCAAATTAAAGTGTGGCTTTGTTATTCACTATTACCCTCTAACAGTTGGGAACCCTAGCAGCATTTCATTCTCACTAGCTGGGAAGTTTTACAGATATATCTACCTTTTCATGGAGAAGTGAAAAAAAAGACTCAATTCAAGCCTTAGAATTTTTTTTGGTGTCAGCTTCACCTGGAACACAGGTGTTTCAAAGAACTAGCATGAATAAGTTGTTCCATCTATAGTGACTCTTCAAAGCAGGGGGGAAATTTTCCAACTGTTTGAGTTGGAACTTTAAGCAGTTCTTTAATACAGTCTCAGGATTTGCTATATCCTAAAGCCTAGGCAATCTTTATGCAGAAAAGAAGGGCTTTTAAAGGAACTAAAAAAGGGATGTGACTATCACTACAGGGCATAGGTATGGGGGTGGCTCTTGTGATCTCAAGCTAAATGAGGAAATCACGACATAATAGGATGATAATCAATTTTCTACATCCCATGTTCAGCTATACCAACCCAGTCTATGACTTAGATTTTTCCCACCTCTCAAAGGAGAAAGAATAAAATGGATTCAAAAGTCAGATGAGAGGTATGTAAAATATAGAAGGGATAGGGTGGAGCTTAAGGAAATGAAGGAGATAATCAGGGAACATAAAGATGCAGTAGAAAGTATCAAAAATAGGTTGGACCATGGAGAAGAAAGAACCTCAGAGCTAGAGGATAAAGTTTTTGAGTTAACTCAGATAGTTAAAGAAGCAGAAAAGAGGGAGAAAGCAGAACAAGCACTTAGACAACTATGAGACTCCATGAAGTGTTCAAATATATGAATAATAGGGATTCCTGAAGGGGAAGAAGAATGTACCAAAGGAATGGAGGCCCTACTGGAGCCCATCACAAAGGAAAACTTCCCAAGTCTTACTAAAGACTCTTGACACACTCCTTTCAAATGGATATCAAACCTCAACTCAAACAGAGCCTCTCCAAGACACAATGTAATGAATTTGTCCAAAGTCAAGATGGAAGAAAAAATTCTGCAAGCAGCCAGGAGTAAGCACCAACCGGCTTACAGAGGCAGAACCATTAGGATGACAGCTGACTTTTCAACTGAAGACTTCCAAACTAGAAAAGCAGGGTCATTCACCTTCAATATTCTTAAACAAAACACCTTTCAGCCCAGAATTCTGTATCCTGCTAAACTAAGCTTCAAAACTGATGGAGAAATCAAATCTTTCGCAGACATACAAGCACTGAGGAAATTTGCCACAACAAAACCAGCTCTACAAGAAATACTTACACCTATTCTCTTTTTTTTTTTTGAGACAGAGCCTCAAGCTGTCACCCTGGATAGAGTGCCGTGGCATAATAGCTCACAGCAACCTCCAATTCCTGGGCTCAAGCAAGTCTCCTGCCTCCGCCTCCCAAGTAGCTGGGCCTGCAGGCGCCCGCCACAACAACGCCCGGCCATTTTTTGGTTGCAGCTGTTATTGTTGTTTGGCGGGCCTGGGCTGGATTCGAACCCGCCAGCTCAGGTGTACATGGCTGGCGCCTTAGCCCACTGAGCCACAGGCGCCGAGCCATTTACACCCATTCTCAACACTGACCACCACAATGGACCACCGGCAAAGTAAAACACCCAGAAGCTAAAAGTCAAAACTTAGCTTCCACAATGGCGCAAAAGATAAAACTACACAATGGACTTTCACAAAATAAGATAAATAGAACTCCACCACACTTATCAATTCTCTCAATAAATGTCAATGGACTGAACTCACCACTGAAGAGGCACAGGCTGGCTGACTGGATTAAAAAAAAGCACAAGGCATCCATATGCTGTCTCCAGGGGACACACCTAGCCTCGAAGGACAAATCAAGACTCAGGGTTAAGGGCTGGAAAACAGTATTTCAAGCAAATGGAAATCAGAAGAAAGGAGGGGTTGCAATCTTATTTTCAGATACAAGTGGATTTAAAGCAACTAAAGTTAAGAAAGACAAAGATGGACACTTTATTTTTTTATTTTTTTGAGAGAGAGTCTCACTATGTCACCTTCAGTAGAGTGCTATGGCATCACAGCTCACAACAACCTCAAACTCTTGGGTTTAAGTGATTCTCTTGCCTCAGTCTCCCAAGTAGCTGGGACTATAAGCGCCCACCACAATGCCTTGCAATTTTTGTTGTTGTTGTTGCAGTTGTCATTGTTGTTCGAACCTGCCAACTCTGATGTATGTGGCTGGCGCCCTAGCCACTGAGCTACAGGTGCCAAGCCAAAAAATGGACACCTTATACTAGTCAAAGGAACAATTCAACAATAAATTTAGAATTTATTTCAATTCTAAATATTTATGCACCCAATTTAAATGCTCCCAGGTTTATGAAACAGACCTTGATTGGTCTGAGCAATATGATATCCCATAACACCATAATAGTTGGGGACTTTAACATCCCTCTGACAGAACTGGACAGAGCGTCTAAACAGAAGCCAAACAAAGATACAAAGGACTTAAACGTGACCCTAGAACAAATGGGATTAATAGACACATATAGAACATATCATCCCAAAGCTAAGGAATATACATGGTACATACTCCAAAATCAACGACATCCTAGGATACAAATCAAACCTCAGCAAAATTAAAAGAACAGAAATTACACCTTGTGTGTTCTCAGACCACAAGACAATAAACGTGAAACTCAACTCCAACAAAAACGTTCATTCCCACACAAAGACATGAAATTTAAACAATCTTATGCTAAATGATAGGTAGGTTCAAGAAGAGATAAAAGAGGAAATTATTACATTCCTCAAACATAACGACAATGAAGATACACATTAACAAAACCTGTATGATATAGCAAAAGCAGTCTTAAGAGGGAAATTTATCAAATTAGATGCCTATATTCGAAAAACAAAAAGAGACCACATCAACAAACTCATGAATCATCTTATGGAACTGGAAAAAGAAGAACAATCTAATCCCAAACCCAGCAGAAGAAAAGAAATAAC
>CAUYRH010175680.1:0-10523 GCA_963574655.1 Perodicticus potto | reverse complement strand
TTTTTGGTTGCAGCCACCATTGTTGTTTGGTGGGCCTGGGCTGGATTCGAACCCGCCAGCTCAGGTGTACATGGCTGGCGCCTTAGCCCGTTGAGCCACAGGCGCCGAGCCAAGGATTGAGTAAGTTTCAATGCACGTATGTTGTGAATCTGGGACCAACCCTGTTTGTATATAGGGAAACTGAGGCTTAATGAGAGGAATTGACTTGTCCAAGCCCCAGTGGTTCCCAGCCTCCTTGTTAGGGCCTATCCCCTTGCCCCACACTCTCCCCAGGGCCACCTCACCCCACTTTATACTGCCCCATCTTCCCGAAAAACATAGGTTTCTGTACAGCGTCTTTCTGGATACTCCAGTGATGCCACAAAGGAAGCAGGATGGGAAAACTGAGGGCAGAGTGCTGTCTTCTCTATCTGTGGCTGACAGAATGTCGGAGGGGAGCAGGATCTTTATTATCAGCCAGTCTTTACTGTGGGAACACGAAGGTGACACAGATGCTCTTTCTGTCCTTATGCCACAGTAACACGGAGGAGACAGGACAAATAATGAGCAGAGACATTATAGAAACTTTAAACAGTGGAATACGGGACAAGAGACAGTCATTGAAAGGAATAGGAATTTGGGCTGGAAATTCTTGGAGGAGTAGAGAAAGATTCAGGGACCACTGTGAAGGAGGCATAGGGTTGAGATGGGCTTTGAAGTGCGGTGACAGTTTAGTTGACTGGAGTGAGGAAATTTGGAGGGGATGGGTGGAAGGAAGCTGGGTGAGCAAAGGCCCAGAGAGGAGGCTGAGAGGGTGTCCACATGGGAGCAAAGGAGGCAGAAGGCAAGGCTGTGCAGGTTGGCTCCTGCAGACATCTCAATCTTCTCCCAAGACCGGTGAACCAGAGGCCCCTAAGGCCTGTGAACAGATGCCAAGGGTGGGAAATTGGCCAGTGGATTCTCCATGGCCCAGTACACCCGAAGCTGCCAAAAGCAGAGAGGGTCTGCCGTCTGGGGGCCAGGCAGCCAGCTTGTCATGTGACCCTGGGCTGGCTCGCTTTGCGAAAGGGGGCTATTCCAGCTGCCGAGGCCTCCATCCCAGGTGGGCTGTGTGGTGTTTCTGCTCTGTGATGTCTTCAGTGTAACAAAAGCTGGCACCACAGCACGGCTAAGGAATGGAGGTGAAGGCTCTTAGCTCCCTGGCAGAAACACCCAGCAGAAACCCAAGGCACGTCAGAAAGCGGAGTTTCAGGAGAACCTTTGATTTAGAGAACAAGGTTTTGGCATCCAACTGCAATGGGAGAACAGAGGCAGCCCGCCACGCCATGCAGCCCAGCGCTGTAAACCTCATTAATCGGATGCCTCAAAGCAGCACCTAATTAGGAGCTGAGACTCTGCACTGGCTGGGTGGCCCATTGTTCCTGCTGCACAAGTCACACCAGGTACTTCAAAGCCCGTTCCTCACGTCTCTTGGCTGCTCAGCACCAATTAACCAGCATTTAGCGCCGGGTGCCAGGACCGGTGAGCTTGGCACAGCTCTTGCTTCATTCGGTGCCGGAACAGAGGGGCCTTTGCCAAGTTCTCTGACAACACAGGCAGGCACTGAGTGTCGGGTGAGGGTGGGGGTGAGGGCAGCCCTGGTAGCCACTGCCCGCCTTGAGGCCTGGAGGAGAAGAAGCAGGAGAAGCTGAGAGCTGCTGCTCCCTTGTCGCACACTTCTCCCTTCCGCCTCCTCCCAGGTGGGCCCCCCCCCGACCACTCTAGCCCTGGTTCCTAGTCACACCAACTCCACTACGTACTTGCCATCTCCCTCCAGCCTCCTCAGGGGGCACAGGATGCCCACCCAGAGGTTGTACTTGGTCTGGGGATGCCCTGTGGGGTCTTTCTTGGTGGCTTGGTCTGGGTGGCCTCTGTCTCCGAGGAGAGATGGGCCCTTGCCTTCCTGTGGGTTTTACTCCCACCTCTGCCATGCTGGGGTTCTCACACAGTAGGTGCTCAGTGAGGGCCTGTCATCCACAGTGGCTTCTCTCTAAGCTGAATGCTATCTGAGAGGCTGGGGACCTCACCAGGACATGTACATCAGTGCCACTAGAAAGAGTCAGGGCAGCGGTGGGAAGGACCGTTCAGCAGAGATGTCATTTCCCTCTGGAATAGCCGTGTCCAAGGAGACTGGACTTTTCTCTGCCTTCCAGGATGTCGAGCCACAGTAGCATCTGGAGACAGGGAGGGCGCAGAGGAAAACTCAGGGTAATGAGCCTGGAAGAGCCCAGACTGGCAGGCAGGACTCCAGGCCTGCCTCTGGCACTGAACTCTTGAGGAGGTTATTTGCCCCAGTTGCCAAATCCGTAGGATGGGAATGATAACCCTGTCCTGTCCTGTCCCAGCATGCAGTGAGGCTGAACAGACGACTAAACGGGAACCTGCACTGGAAGCTCTTCAGGTTGAGGGACAGGGGACACTCCAGCTTTGCTTGCACACCCCTGGAGGTGGGAGGCTCACCACCTTCTGAGGCTGTCGTCTCCATGGCCGGATAGTTGCAGCTGTTAGAATGGTTGTTGTACTAGTTTCCTAGGGCTGCATAAACCTGGCAGTTTAAAATAATAGAAATTATCCTCTCGCAGTTCTTGTGGCTGGAAGTCTGAAATCAAGGTGCTGGCAGGGCCAGGCTTTCTCTAAGCCTGGAGCATCTCTCTGCAGCATCTTCCCTTGCCACTTCCAGCTTTTGGTGGCTGCTAGCAATCTTCGGTATTCCTTGGCTTGTTGACACATTACTCCCCTCTGCCCGTCCTCGTGTGGCTTTCTCTGTGTGCGTCTGAGTCCAGGTTGGCCTCTTGTGTAAGGACATCAGTCATTGGATTAGGACTCACCCGATTACTTCTGCAAAGATGTTATTTCCAAACAAGGTCACGTTCTGAGTTTCCAAATGGATGTGAATTTGGGGGGGCATACCATTCAATGTGTTTGCCCCTGTGAGCTGTCCCCTGCCTGCCCAGCCTCAGCCCCAGTTCTGTCAGCCTTCCCTGCCCTTTAGGGCACACCACACTGCTGGCGTCCCAGAAACTTTTCTGGCAGAGTTTCCACCCTCCCTCCCAGGGCTCATCGTCCCCCTTCTCCTCTTTTTGCCATTGAGATGTGGAGACTCATTGCTTCACTCCAGGACTCAGCCAGGGTCCCACCAATTACCAGCCGCCCTAATGTCTAACACTATAAACCCCTTCACCTCATTATAGGAAATTTCCTTTGAATGGCCTTTAAAAACCATCTCATTACACAGGAAGGACTGTAATTACCTTGCGCAAAACAGACATTCTGAACGAGCTGGTGCAGGGTGCTGTCAACACTGCAGGGCAGTGTTCCCCTCTGGCTGGGTTGGGCGCTCAGAGAGAACTCCCTGCCTCATCTCATCTTTTCCTGCCCCTTTTCTGCTGGGACTGAGGAACCCATGTCTCTGTTGGTGGCGCCAGGAGGTCATGGCCTCTGCAGAGAGAACAGGACCACCTCAGATTGGTGCCCATGCTCCTACCCAGCATTCTGGCAAATCCTGATGGCCAGAGACCCCACCCCCAGGCATTCTCAGGGGCTGCCCAGCCCCTTCCTGAAAGCCCTCTGAGCCTTCTAGGGGTTGCCAGAAAGTCACAGCTGGTGGGACTTCACAGGTCAATAAGCTCAGTCTCCTGCCCTCAGCCACTTACCCAGCCTCCTGGTTGGGACTTTAGCCCTTTTGGGGATTAAGGTTTCTCCTCCACCTGTTTGGGAGATTTCCCTAATACCTGGCTAAAATCCCTGCTGCCCCAGCACTGACTGGACTTTAAGCTCCATTGCTTGCTGGCCATGGGAATTTGGGCAAGTCATGTGACCTTGCTGAGCTATTTCTTCCTCCAGCAGAGTGGTCGAGATCATTTCTTTTCTTTCTTTCTTTTTTTTTTTTTTTTTTGGAGACAGAGTCTCACTTTATCACCCTTGGTAGAGTGCTGTGGCATCACAGCTCACAGCAACCTCCAACTCCTGGGGTTAGGCGATTCTTTTGCCTCAGCCTCCCGAGTAGCTGGGACTAGAGGTACCCGCCAAAACACCCGGCTATTTTTTGTTGCGGTTTGGCTGGGGCTGGGTTCGAACTTACTACCCTCGGTACATGGGGCTGGCGCCCTAACCCCTGAGCCACAGGCACCACCCCGGGGATCATTTCTGCTTCCAGGGTTGAGGTGAACTGGGCTGTAGTGCAGGTGTCGGGTACTCAGCGTCGGGTGTGTAGCAGGAAGTGAACCCACATTGCTTCCCTTTCCTGGGAGAGGTTGACCATGGGGCCTCTTCCTCCTCTCTGCATAATGCTGTGCAGAGTGGCTGCTGAGTGGAGTGTTAACGTGAAGAACTGGCTCGCTGGCATCCTTCAGTGGCACTGGGTGGATGTGGCTCCCTTCCATACCCTGTCCTGCCCCAACCCAGGGCTG
Source organism: Perodicticus potto (assembly GCA_963574655.1). Classification (NCBI taxonomy): domain Eukaryota; kingdom Metazoa; phylum Chordata; class Mammalia; order Primates; family Lorisidae; genus Perodicticus; species Perodicticus potto. The sequence goes on along the minus strand of CAUYRH010175680.1, from coordinate 6,096 downwards.
TCTGTGTGTGTGTGTTAGGGGTGGTTGTAAGAATGGCTGCTTTTCTTTCCTGGTTCTGTTGCAGCCGTGCTAAGGCCAAGCCCCCCTTTCCTGAGGCTGCCAGCAGGTTATAGGGGAGTGTGGTGGGAGAAGAGAGACTATCAGGGTGCCCCTCACTGGAGAAACTCCCTGCGCCATGGTGCTTTTTGCCATCCTGACTTTTACAGTTGTGTGCATTCTGATAGGTTCCTGGGAGCGCCTTGGTCCCCACTGACTAGTGAGGTGGGCCACAGCCAGAGGATGGTCGCATGGGGAAAGTGAGCAATGTCCTCAGAGCCTGGCAAAGTGGTTCTTGGGGTGGGGTGGTTTGCAGGACCAGTGCTTGGAAGGCCATGGGGGAAGAGACCATGGTTCCTTCTGGCACAGGCCTGGTGGGGCAGGAGGTGGGCAGGGTCCATCTGTGGCCTGCTGCTAGGAAGACGGCTATAGTGCAGTCTGCCCCAGAACCCCCTGCCACTGCAGCCCTCCTGCCTCTGTCATTACCCTGTACCCCAGAGCTGGCACCCTCCTTAGGACCCCGGCACCTACGCAATACAGTCTGGGTGTCCTGTGTCCCTGCTCAGCCCTGGACTGCCACCACAGAGCTCTCGCCCCTGTGCCATCCAGGACCTGGGGGCCCTGAAGAGGCAGCTTGAAAGGGATTACATTCATGTCATCATCTCTCCTGGGAGCCATGCTGGGCCGAGCTGGGCTATTCACTCTAGTACTCCCAGGGCCTCAGCAGTGCCTGGCGCGTGGTGTAGATTTGCTCAATGAATGAATGACTGAATGGGGGGGGTCATACCTCTTGGCTAGGGCGCCCTCAGCAGGCTCGTGACTCCTAAGTCCAGGAATGCTTCCTGCAAGAAGTAGGACGTGAGCAGGGTGGAATAGGACAGGCTGATGAGCAAGGACAGTGCAGGCAGGGGAAACAGCGCAGGCAGAAGTGTGCCCGGACATCTGTGGCCTGCTGATAGGAAGATGAGAATCTGGGTTCCTGGGAGGGCTTAGTGTGGGAGAAGGTTAGAGAGGGCCCCAAGTGCCCAGGGACAGATGCCATTTGGCCCCTTGATCCGCCAGCACTTCTAGGAGAGGTCACATTGATTCAGTTCCATGATTTGAGTCCTGTGTGTGAGACCCAGACCAGCCCTGCCCAGCCACCCCTTCTCCCAGGGTCAGGGTCTTCTGAGTCACACCTTCTGCAGGGAGCGTGCCCCTCAAAGGGTTGTCTGGCCAAGGTTGCTGCAGGCAGCACCAGGGCTGAGCCAGAGCCTGCCAGAGCCCAGCACTCGGGCTGCGCAGGGATCATTCTCCTCCTCTTCCTCCTCCTCCTCTTCTCTCTCCTCTTCTCTCTCTCTCTCTTTCTCCCCCCTCCCCTGCCCTGGAACATTGGATGTGGGCACATCCTGGTTCCTCTCCAGCACCCCTGCCCCCTGCCTGCCACCTGCTGAGGTGATTTGCTTTGAGAACATCTGGCCACTGGCATGATCTTGGTAGCTGCATGTTCTGCTCAGTCCCTAGCTGTGCTGTCCCCTGCTGGGGATCTGCATGACAACCTGGCACAGCCACAGCCGTGGGCATTGCCCAAGGAAGCAGAGCTGTGCCTATCTAGGTGTCTGTGACTGCCCACGTCTCCTCTGGGTCTCTGAATAGCGCTTCTGAGCCTGGCCAGGGAAATGGGGAGGGTGGGCTCTCTGGTCTGCTCCTGAGTGATGGAACTTAGCAGGGATCCTGCTCCCTGAGTACCTGTGCTCCCGGCTCTGTGCTGGAGTGGACGCTGGCAGCCATGGCCCCTGCTCTAGGGAAGCTCACAGTTTTTGTTAGGGTGGGGATGGGGACAGATAATAGATAAGTAAACAAATAAGTAGCGTATAATCGCAAATTGTGACAAGTCGTATGTGGAAATGATGGAAAACGTGGAGGTGGGGGAGGCTGCTGGCAAACTGAGGGCAATCTGGGAGGGCTTCTCTGAGAAGGTGGATGTGAAGGAGAGAGCAGTGTTCCAGGAGCGGGGAGTACATTTCATGCCTGGGAGAACCACGGTGTGGTTGAGGAGTCGGGAGGAAACTTGGGGGGTGGGAGTCTGGGCATTGTGGCTCATAGCTATAATCTCAGCACTTTGGGAGGCTGAGGTGGGAGGACAACTTGAGGCCAGGAGTTCGAGACCAGCCTGGGCAACATACTGAACCCTCATCTCTACCAAAAAGGTATAAAATGATAAATAAATAAATAGGCATAGTGGTTTGCTTCTGAAGTATGAGGCTGCAGTGAGCTGTGATGATGCCACTGCACTCTAGCCCCAGCAACAGAGCCAGACTCTGTCTCTATGGAAGGAAGGGAAAGGGAGGAGAGTGGAGGGGAGGGGAAGCGGGGGGAAATAAAGAAAAGCAAAGAAACTTGTGGGGTGTGGGGAAGAGAGCCAGAGGATCTGGGCAGTTGGGCAGGGCTGGGTCAAGCAGAGCCTATGGACCGTGGGGAGGGTGGGAGGTTTGGTCTAACAAAAAGTTTCTGGAAGGTTAAGTGATGCTGCCCTGGATAGAGAAGGGACAAGGACACAAAAGGGTGAGATGGGCAGCTCCACAGTGGTCCAGGGTAGTTACTCCAGCTCAGGATGGAGATGCAGAGAGGAGGTTGAATTGGAGACAGATCTAAGACTTGTGCTGGGTTGGGTGGAGGGATCACAGGACTCTGAGGTGACCGGCTTGGGCAATTGGGTCAATGGTGGAGGGAGACATTTACAGGGGTAGGGGCACTGGAGGAGGAAGGGTGGTCTAGGGGAAGATGAAGGACGAGGTGTGTGGGGGGACGTCCGGGGAGATGGCAGGCTATCAGGGTCTTAGTTGTAACAATCCTGTGATTTACATATTATTAACCCCATTTTCAGAAAGGTGAAGTGTCCCTACCACAGCCACATAGCTGGTAGTGCTGAACTCAGAGCTGTCGGCCTCTAGAGGTGACCCACCGCCCCCATCTCAACTTGTGTGTGTAAAGAGCAGAGCTTCCAGTGAAAGGGTGAATGAATGGTGAGGGCTCGGGCCTCAGGGGGCCTCTCAGTCTTCACCTGGGGCCATGTCTGGATTTAGTAGTAAGTGGTTCCTTAGGGTCACACAGGCCTGGAGGCCTCAGCTGCCCTGGGAAAGTCAAAACAGCTCAGCCCCGTGGCCCAGTTGTGCTTGGAAGGATCCAGAAAAGTTTTTCAATTGTTCAGTCTGAGAAGACATTTAAAATGAAGCCCAAGTCAGGACTTTCTAAGGGCACAGGAGCCTGGGACAGGGCAGCTCTCTGAGGCTCTGCCAGCCCCTGCCTCCTTCCTGGACGTGGGAGGGACCTTGGGGGTTGTCTGCGTCCAGCCCGCAGGAGACCTTCTCTGCTGTCTGGGCAGGGCGCTGAGAGGAGAGAAACCCCTGACAGCTGAGAACTGGGTGGAAGGAGCCCTCGACCAGGACAGGGGTCCTCAGGCCACCATGAGCCTCCCAGTGACCTCGGCATCACCCCCTGGACTGTGAGCTAGGGTATGAGTGAGGCCTGAGCCCTCTCCCCCAGGTGTGCCAGCATCTCCGTCTTCCTGCCTTCTGAGGCTGCAGCTGGAGAGCACCTTATGGGTTTGGGCTGTGGAGTTGTGGTCAAGAAACAAAACTGGTCATGTAGCCTGGGGAGGGAGGCCACAAGATTGATGTGTGTGTGGAAGGCAGAAGCCAGGGGAGGAGCGGGAGAGTGTGGGCTGGTGAACAGGAAGGGCGAGTCCCCAGTCTCCTGCCACTCCCCGCCAGGGATGAGCCAGTGCTCACGACCCCAGCAGCTTCTCTATAAGAAGTGAACCGCAACCCACCTAGGGCTAGATCAAGACCAAGATGTTAGTCTCTGGTGTAAACTGGTTACAGCAGCTGGTGACTGCTGCAGGGCCAGTGCATCACCAGGGCTCAGTGGGTCTGGGGTTGTCATGGTCAGTATGTGACCACGGTCAAGGCCCAGCATAGTTCTCTAAGCACAGCCATCTGGGGTAGATTTGAGGCTCTGCCTCATCCACACTCCTTCTGAGCAATCTGCTTGTCTCCCCCCACAGGACCTGTTAGTTGTCCAAGGCTGGTGTTACCTCTGAACCTCAATGAGAAAAAGTAAATGGTCATAATGTCTCCAGAACTTGCCACATACTAGGTACCATATAGGCCACTGGGTTATTATTGTCCCCTTTTTACAGATTAGGAAATTAGAACTCAAAAGGATAAAGTGAGGTAGCGCCCATAGCTCAGTGGGTAGGGCGCCGACCACATACATCAAGGCTGGTGGGTTTGAATCCAGCCCAGGCCAGCTAAACAACAATGACAACTGCAACAAAAAAATAGCATTGTGACAGGCGCCTATAGTCCCAGCTACTTGAGAGGCTGAGAAAAGAGAATCGCTTAAGCCCAAGAGTTGGAGGTTGCTGTGAGCTATGACACCCCACACTCTACCGAGGGCGACATAGTGAGACTCTGTCTCAAAAAAAGAAGATGAAGTGACTTTCTGAGATCACTCAGCTAGATATATGGTAGAACCAGGATTCAAACACCTTGTCCCTTTTTTCCTTTCCACTGTCCCACAGCACCCCTTACAGGAGCAAAGAGGGACCTTTGGGTAGGGCTCCCTTCCTGCCCAGGTCCCCTGTGGAATCTCGTCCCCTTTCCATCTAGACTGGGGGTATGACAGCCTTCTTCAGGTCAAAACTCCCTAGGAAGGTCAACTCAGCCTGAAGATGGACAAGGAGACCCTTCCTCAAGGTCTGAGGCATGCAAGTAGGTTCTGTCCCACCAGTATCGGGGAGCTGGGCAGAGCCTGTCTCCAGGGCCCCATAAAACCCACGGGTCCAACTTTTCCCTGTGTAAGAGTCCCTGTGGAGAACTTTGAGGCATTGTGGTCTTGGATTTAGAGCTTTGGAGGCTTCTTCCTAGGACCCCTGACATCGTCTCACAGGCATTTCCTCCTTTGCTTCCAGGAAGTGGTGGGAAGAGTGCCAGCCCCCTCTTTCTGTAGGTGTGGACATCTCATATTGCAGTGGGATAACTGAGGCCCAGAGATGTGAAGACACTTGTGCCAAGACACATAGTATGTTAGTAGAGGAGGGGGCCAGGACCTCAGGGTCCCTCCTCCTAATGGCAGTATTCCTAGGTGTTCCCTGACTCTGTCTCGAAACCCTTGTAGGAACTGAAAACTCATGAAGACAGGAAGAAATCGTGTTCTAAGAGTGGGACTCCGGGCACTGCACCGGCTGTTCTTGTAGTCCTTCCTGACATTTCTCAGCAACAAAAATCCCCCCACTTGTGAGTCATTTGAAAGATTTCCTGGGGGAAGTTGTCCAGAATTTGAGAGAAGTTCCAGGAGGAAGTGGATTGGGGGAAGGTCAGCAGGAGGCCCCAGCTGCTGAGAGGAAGGAGCAGCCCCCTGCCTGGCTTCCCTGCACTCTGTGTGTAGACCCTTGAGGACCTATGAGGGGGACAGAGGTAGCTCACTTCCCAGCGGGAGAATTGGCAGTGCAGGGAGGCAAAGCCATGGGCCCAGCAGTTCCAGCGCAGTTCTCATCCACAGCTGCCTGATCCCAAGCCAGTGGGTTCTTACCAGTCTCTTCTTGTGCCAAGACTGTCATAGAAAGGAGACTGTGTCCTGCTCTCTAGTTGCTGCTGGGAGAGTGGGATGTAAAGAGAACGGGAGAGAGCTACATTGTTGGGGTCTCAGTGCCTTGTGGCACAGGTTACAGACCTGGAGACCCAGGAGAGATCCAAGAAAATCTTAGTGAAGTTAAACAGGAAGAGGGGATTGGGAAATGCAGACATCGCCAGGGTGTGTGTGTGTGTGTGTGGCTGGGACTGCCTGTGGAGTGCTCAGGAAGGCAGCCTCATGGGTAGAGAGCACTTGTAGCTGTCCAGGGTGCTGAACCAAACCCTCCCCTGGGCTTTTCTGCAGCTCTTCCGGGATACCTTGGCCTGACCCTTCTCATGTCTAAACTTTCATTTCCTCACCTAGAAAATCAGAATACTGATACCTGCATTACCACCTTATTGAGAGGGTACAGGAAGGCCATGACATATCATGCTAAGTATATAC
>CAUYRH010175679.1:0-11787 GCA_963574655.1 Perodicticus potto | reverse complement strand
GATGATAAAGGGTGAGATCACACTTGTGGTGCATATGTGAAGGGTCAGGAGAAATCTTCTAAATAAGGATCAAAATTGTTTTTGACATTGAACTTTGAATGTAACATGAACCTTACATTCATGGGTTAAACCCGATTTTGTCATAGTCCTTTGTTGGATTCAATTTGCTATAATTTTGTTCAGAATTTTTGTTTCTCTGTTCATAGGAATATTACTCTGTAGTTTTCTTGTAATGTCTTTGTCTGGTTTTTGTATTTGAGTAATCCTGGCCTCACAGAATGAGTTGGGAAGAATAGAGTCTAATATTCTTAATTTTCTGAGAGAATTATGTAGAATTGGTATTATTCACGTCTTAAATATTTGGTAGGATTTTCCCAATGAAGCTCTTTGAGCCTGGAGTTTCCTTTGTGCCAATACTACAAGTTTTTAATTATAGATTGAATTTCTTTGGTAGGTCCACAGATGTTTGGGTTATCTTTTTTTCTTGAGTAAACTTTCATAATTTGTGTTTTCTTTTTCTTTCTTCTTATAGAGTGCCTTAGTGTCATAGCTCACAGCAACCTCAAACTCTTGGGCTCAAGGGATTCTCTTGCCTCAGCCTCTCAAGTAGCTGGGATTGCAGGGGTCTGCCACAAAGGCCCAGCTATTTTTAGACATGGGATCTTGCTCTGCCTCAGGCTGATCACGAACTTATGAGCTTAGGTTATCCACCCACCTTGGCCTCCCAGAGTTCTAGGATTATAGGCATGAGCCACTGCACCCAGCAAATGAGAGCATTTCTTAAAGGTTCTCCAGAAAACAGGTGGGTAGATATCAACTAATTCCTGGGCCAGGCACTGTGGCTCACGCCTGTAATCTTAGCACTCTGGGAGGCCAGATATTCATCTCACTAACTCTATGAACACACGGTGGTGGTTATTACTGGTATTATTAGCAATCACAACAAATGAGGGGGGGGGTAAGTGAAGACTTGGCTCAACCCTCCATTTTCAGCAGAAAAAATGGCATTTCACTTCAGCCACAGCCTTGGTATTAATATCTAATTTCTTCTGCCTTCCTACTCTCCATCCAGAGTAAAATGACCCAGGTAACAGTACCCAAATCGGAATAATTTAATGCAATGTGCTTTTCATTGTTTCATCACAGGATTTCTATTTCTTTTCTGGCCGACAGTGATAGATTTCTGAAGTCTGCATTGCATTGCAGTTTCTTAATAGAAGCTTGGTGTTATTTGCAGTGCCTAATGGCAGCCTGGTCTACCACACTTCTCAGTTGATTAGATTCTTCTGTAAGCTTCTGATTTGTCAATGTTTCCTCTATGATAAAACTGGTTCTTTTTCTTTTATTTGCAAGCACATTGCAAAGCTACCTTAAAACAGAGATGTATAACTTTGGGAGCATTGAGGCTATTATCAGAAATCTTTTGCAAAGCTAAACACTATTTTTTTGATGTCTGCTTGCATGAAACATCAATGCATTATTGGAAGTAGCTAAATATAAAACAGGCCAGATCTTGACACTTGCAATTTCCCAATAGAGTAAGGTGTGTATGCGTTTGGGTGTGTGTGTGTTAACAAGATGACTTTGAAAACAGAACAGGACCAACGCCTAGTATAAGGATACTTAGAATAGATGAAATTTAGGAAACTTGAGTTCTACTTTGGGTTCTATGCTGTAAAGTCTTGAAGTTTGGAGGGCATAAACTTTTCTTTTTATCCTTAAGTTCTTATTATACGTCAAACATTCTTTGCTGCATATGTAGAAATATTTGTTATGTGATATTATTAGCTCTGAGCTCCTGGGCTTGTTGCTTAACATTTCTGAGTCTGTTTCCTTATCAATAAACTGGGGACAAAAACCATAGTACTTTACAGGTTACATTGTATAGACCATTGTGTAGACAAATGAGCCATTGTATTTGATTACATATAAACTGAAAAGCCTGTATTAAAAATCAGAATACATATTAGCTGGACATACAGGTTTTGGTGTCAAAGGACTTGGTTAGAACAGCTAAAATCTCCAATTCTTGGGCACATCATTTAAACTATCTCATAGTTATTTAATTTGTAAAATAAAAGTAAACATTTTTTGAAATGGTTGATTGACAACAAAAATCCCTGTCCATTCCCATTCAAAATTCCTTGAAATGATAGAAAAGGTATTTAAAAAGTAATTGTAAAACCATATAGCATTGGAAAATAAGAATTTGTGCCAATAAGGGCTAGAGATTTAGAATCATTCTGAAAGTGACAAATCAGTTGGATGTGAGAGAGGAAGCCATGCTTCCAAAAGAAGAAGGAGAGCATCTTGTGAAGGTGAGAGCAATTAAACATGTGCTCTGTGCTTAGTGTAAAACAGTGGTGTCCAACCTGCGGCATTCTGAGGTACCATGGGGATAATAATAGTAGCTGGGAGTGGTGGTCCACGCCTGTAATGTTAGCACTCTGGGAGGCTGAGGTGGGTTGATTGCTTGAACTCAGGAGTTCAAGACCAGCCTGAGTAAAAGTGAGACCCCATCTCTAAAAAATAGCTGGGGATTGTGGTGGGTGTCAACAGTCCTAGATACTTGGCAGGCTGAGGCAAGAAGATCACTCGTGCCTAAGAGTTTGAGGATGCTGGGAGCTGTGACACCATGGCATTCTACCAAGGGCAACAAAGTGAGACTCTGTCTCAAAATAAAAAAAAAAAAAAGTAGTTCCTCATAGCAGTGTTTGGTTATTTGGTAGATTAACAAGAGAAATTATGTACCATTGCCTAGTCCAAGCTACCACATGGGAGTCTTACAATAAAGAACTATTTTATTATTGTTGTTATTATAGCCATACTCCATAATTCCTGGCTACAGATGTTATAATTGTTAATATAATATCAATAAAATGAGAAGGTATCAACAAGTGATCTCTCTGCAAGGTCCTAGATCTAACACTCTAAGAGCTGTTGACATTAAGGGGAAGACAGAGGTGGGACAGGGCCAGGGACATAGGGTGACAGGATCCTGGGGTTGGGTGAAAGCACTCATTAGAGAGTACAGATAAAGGACTATAGGAAGCAAGGCATGAGGACAAGATAGACAGGGACGTACATAAAGAGGACTTCCTCGCCTCGGATGAGAGAGGAAAAGCCTCCGTTGGGATGGTGTTGCGGGCTCATTCTGGGTTCTGATGTTTTCACCTTGCTAAGCAAAAGTGTGATGAGACCCAAGCACTGAAAGGAGGTCCTTTGTGTGCGGGATACCTCCCAGAAGGTCAGCAGTAGACTCATCCCACAGCCTCTCATTCCCTATCCTCCAAAGTTCTCTACTGCACCTTTGAATCAGGATAACATTGGAACAGATGGGTTTCCCAGGACAGTTCTGAATTAGAACAAGATAAAGCAAATCCATGGATTTAAGCAAGTTTTCTATTTTATTCTGTCAAGGTTGAAATGCCACTCACAATTATACTTCTTAATCAATACAGTCTTCTACAACTTAATATGTGTATTGGCAGAAAAGCAATTTTCAGTTTGATAGTGAGCAGTGTTGCCAGGTTACAGATGGTTATGTGGTCTATGAAACTCCAACTGCAGAAAAACCTCTAAGTGTCTTTTAACAAGAGTTGCTTCTCCAAAACTGACCTCTGCACTTCAATTCTGTCCCAGAATGCTATCCTTTACCACTACAACCACATCAAGGTCTTTATTATTTTAAGAGGAGAATGCAGGACAGCTTGGGACCAATTTCTAGACTTTTTAATAAAGAAGTCATCCAACTACATATTGTACTTCATTATCACAAAATGCCCAATAAAATCAGTTTGCAGATGCCATCTATATTTCCATATATTATTTATATAAGCTTGAGTTTTGTAATTTTGGGAGCAAGAATGCTGGTAGGAATTTGCATATTATTGAAATGGCATAATTTATTGATGAAGCACACAAATAATAGAGGTGATGCTTACAGCAGTTTGGAAGCTAATGTATAATTTACAACACTAAACAACTTTATGAACAAGAGTGAAACTTGCACATTAGATCCTGCCTGAGAAATACTAGCGATAAAACTCAGGCATTTAACATTAATTTTTCTAACAAGGGTCTTTTGATGGGAAACTGATAGACCATTGGCCTTCAATCTGTGAGTATAAAGAAGCATCAATCTGCCTAAAGAGAGAAGACAGAAAGTCATCTACCTGCTGCCTGGCTCTCTAGTCCTCGAAGAGAGTTATAGCCCCTTTCATTAATATTTGCATGCAGAAAGGATACCAATAAAAGATTGTATTTAAAGCCCCCAATTGATGGGGCTGAACTTTATATCAACAATGTTACTCAAAATCAGACAAACTTTAGTTTATTTTAGAACCAAGATATTTATATTATAATAAGAAATATTAGAACTAACATAGCCTCTTTGGGAAGAAGTATGGAGAATCCTCAAAGAGCTAAAAGTAAACCTTCTATTTGATCCTGCAATCCTATTGCTAGGTATCTACTCAGAAGAAAAAAAGATCATTTTACCATTAGGACATTTGCACCAGAATATGTATCACAGCTCAATTCACAATAGCCAAGACATGGAATCAACCCAAGTGCCCATCAACACATGAATGGATTAATAAACTGTGGTATATGTGTATCATGGAGTACTATTTAGCCATAAAAAGATGGAGACTTTACATCTTTTAAAACCTGGATGCAGGTGAACATTCTTCTTAGTAAATATCACAAGAATGGAAGAGCAAATATCCAATGTACTCAGTACTAATATGAAATCGATAGATAAATAACTACATGCCCACATGAGAGAAAAATACAATTAAATTCAAGTGGGGGGGGCGGAGTGAAATGGGAGAGGGGAGGAGAAAGGGAGGCGGATTGGTAAACTCTCACCTAATGGGCACAATGTAAGGGTAAACATCACACCCCCTGGGTGAAGGGCTCAACCATAATTTGGACTTTACCTAAAGCAAATGCAAACAATGTAACCTAATTGTTTATACATATTAATCTGAAATTTAAAAAAAGAATTATTACAATTCTTGTATCCAAGGGTTATGTCTTAAGGGGAAATTTAATTTGAAGTTTGCTCAATGAACTAGTTTTCTACAAAGAATTTTCACATTCTAAGATAACGGACTGGTGTTGGATACTGTACCCAGTTCTCATTCCCACATCCTCCTTTCTAATAAAACTTTGATTCCATTCAAGTATCTAGTTAACCCCCATGTGATTTTGTCCCCATTTCAGGGAATGGGGGGCAATGTTATTTATTCTAAGCCTACCATGATATTCTCATTTCTGGTGGTTACGGATGCTCCTGGGGTCTAATCCTACCCAATGAGACATGAAGGGAGGTCTGCTAGACCGTTGCTCGGAAAAGTTTCTCGATTCCTATGAAAGACTCTTGGGAAAAGATGGTCTCACTCCCTCCCCAGACTTCACTATATGTGGTTGTGATGCCTGAAAATGCTGTCTCCATCTTGCAGCTATGAGGACATCCAGCCAACAATAGCCAGAGGGTGAAATCAACACTTTGAAGATGACTGAGAGACACAATGGAAAGAAGGTGAAACTTGGTGACTTTATTGAACTACTAATTCAACCCATCTTAAAGACAGCCCCAAATCCAGACTTCTTGTCATTTAAGCTAATAAATTTCCTTCTTATTTAAGTAAATTTGAATAAAAATTTATGCTACTTTAATTGAAGGTATTGTATGGACTATTTGTCATGTTTTGGCTATCCATTAGCGGTTACCCCACCCTCATGCCATCTGTTGGGAACTTGCTTATTACTGGTATGTAAGAGGCAATGTTGGTGACTGTATACTTTCTAGTACAGAAGTAGAAAAGGTTAAATTCTTTCTGTCCCTCTTCCCTGGAACACCAGGGAATGGATAAGTAATCTGAGTTTGGCCAAGTATGTTTCAACTTTTGCCTTAAATCTTAAACTGAAGGTTTAAGAATGAAAAAAATATAGGCGGCATTATTTATTACAACAATGTGGGCTGACCAGAATCTACTGGAGACTTGAGTTATTCCTACTCTTTTTTGGCTCGCTGGAAGTCCCTCCATCTCTACCCATTCCTAAAACCAATCCTTTAGACTTCTTTTTATTCTTAGAGTTGTATTTGACATACACATCCATATTCACAAATTAAATTCTCTTTTGCTTAAGTTAACCAGAATTGATCTTTCTATTTTGCCAAAAATAACAATTACCACCAGAAGCTAACTGACATCATTGGGAGATCTTATTCTCTGCACTAACAGCTGAAAGACAACTTTCACTAATATACATAGGTCAGTCCAACATATTCTCACGTGAAACACAATAGTTTTGCTTCTTATTACATTTTGTTTTGTTTATTTCCCATTTCTCATATATCAAAACCCATTTCAACGTTAAAAGCACAACATCAAACTCCAGACTCAAAAACAATAGGTAGTTACTGTCAACCTGGTTGCTCTAAATAAGTCTCAGGGGCCTGCTACTGGATATTCAGTAAGAACGTGGAATCTCAAGCTCCAGATGTCACTGTGTCATTTAAATTAACCTTCTACTTTTTGCTTGTATTAGAAGCCCCAACAATTATATCAGAAAGTAAGTATAAGTATATCAGAAAGTAGAACATACACTAAACATCTTTCTGTTTTCCTCAGAGCAATTTAAGGCTCTACAACCAACAAAGGGATGTTCTACCATCATGTCTGTTAGTTAGTGAAAACATTTTTGTGAGTTAGAATGGTTTCTAGGACCTACCAAAGCAACACACATTTTAAAAAGGAATATATAAGTACAATTAACTTTGAGCCAAAAGTTCATGGTTAAAGAACAAAGTTGGTCATGTATAGTATTGGGATATCTTGAGGCCTTTGTAAATTCATGACGTTAGAGTTAAAATTTCCCTTATACATAACCCACTCAAATATTTAATTCACAAATAAGGAAATAAAAGTCTAGAGTAGTATACAGTGATTTGCCCAAAGTGACAGAGGTAGAACTCAGACTCAGGTTTCCCAGCTCTGAGTACAGTACAATACTCCACATTAAGGTCTTGTTTTACTGTTTCTTTGAAGTAAATTTACTATAGATTTCAACTGTATGGACTGTCTCTCCCCATTTTTAAAATCCTGTCTACCCAGTTCCAGGTCAGATGTCATGTCCTGTCTGAAAATTTGTACAATTCCTCCTATAAGAATTAATCAAGTCTTCTCTCCGAGTTCTCTATGCTACTTTACTGCCCCTTTCATGAAGTACTTATTATATCACTGTGTGCACATCTGTCAGCCCTGCTAGATTATAAATTCTCTGAGGGCAGGGATTGTGTGTGTCCTGTTCATCTTCAATTTTATTTTCTTTACAGGTCCTAATAGTATACATGTGATAAATGTTTGTTGAGTCTCACTGAACATTCCCACATATGTCCTGGGAATTCATGGTTTAAGATGTCAGTTCTTTTGACATTCTAACCAGCACCAGCATGGATACATGGTGCTTGACTCAAAAGTAGTCATGAAGGGTCAGGCTTTCAGATCTGGTGTTGAACTGGTAGAAGAGATAATCTTTGGTTAATTCTCCTCCAATAAAGAAATGGAGGCAGCCACAGACTTCAATCACTTGTAGGGCCTTCCCATCCCTGAATATAAAATGTTAATCATAAGTGTGTCATGTGAGATACTTTCAGATGCAAAGAAAGAAAATCCCTACCCACTTTGACTTAAAGAGAAATGACATAAATTATCTCAGTGGGAAACCCTCAAGGAGGAGTAACTTCAAGTTTGGCTGATTTACTGGCTATGTCTAAGTCTCGTTCCCTTGTTGGTCATTAGCTAGCTGCTGGTAGCACTGAGGATTACACAATTCCTTATTCACATCAAACAATAGAAAGAAAACCCTCCTTACAACTATGCAATGAAAAGCTTTCCCTTTAGTCTGAATCTAGGTCATGTGACCAACACCAGGCCAATTATAGTCACTTACAGGAGAGTCTGATCCTTCTGGCTTAGACATTCAGGACTGTCTCTGGAGCTAGTTTTCATCCCATTAGTATCCTGGAAGGCTTGCAAGAGGAGTGGAACCCAAATAAATTCGGGTTCTATTCATAAGGAGGAAGGAGGAATGGATTCTGGGTAGGAAATCATCAGTGTACACTATCCAAAGTGACAATTCTTCAAACTGGTCAAATAACCCCTTTTGTGGAATTTGTGTTGAGTCAAGAGAAAGAAAAACATTGTTTCTTTTTTATTAACTAAAAAACCCTCGTGTTATAAATAATAGATATTTCAGTGTTATCTTCCTATTGGACTAAATGAGTTATATCCTGATGATTTATGAACTGACAGATCAGGGGAAAATTCTTTTGTGTACCTATTAATGTATTTTTGAGAACCCATGGCAGTTACAAACCTCTAGATTGAACAGTCTCTTTATCAGAACATTCACTTCATTTTTCCTTCCTAGTTCCTCTGAATTCCTATTATGCAGCACTTATTTAGAGCGAGTCTTCCTTCCCACCTACTTGTACACAGTTGAGGGTGATTCACTGAAATCGTGCTTCGCTGATCATGGTGATTAAGGAAGGAGAGGAGCACATTATTGTGATGGGAAGTGGGCATTTTTCTCAAGACAAAAAAAGTTGATCTTGAAAGGCAAATTACTTATGGGTCTTAAATGTCTCTGAGCATATTCCTGGTACTCAGTACTGTTCTCTCTGTATGGAGGACGTAAATGCTACCTCTGGGATGCCTGAAGCTCCATGATTGGGAATATTTGAGATTCATTCTATATCCCCACTGAAGAGTGCATGGGGGTGCACTCTTTAGTCACCGACTGTTTGGCAGGCCCAGCAGTGAGGGCCGCCCTCTTGTGGCATGTGTAGTAATTCAGGGGTTATGTTTCCAGGGATGAAACCCTTTTCTAAGCATCAAACAAACATCTAAGATAGGCTGGAGATGCAACAGCTGCTCTCAAATGTTCTTGTGTTTATTCCAGAAAGGAAGTGGAAAACTTTGACAGGTCTTAATGGGGCTCCTGAGGAGGACAGCTCTTGACGTGCTCCCTTACCCACGCAGCCAACTTGAAGCTTCTTGCATGCAAGGAAGAAAATAGCTCCTTTGAGGCAGAAGCGGCAGGGTTACTATACCCTGTGGTGACACCCTCCCCAAAGCTTCCCTGCAAAAGGAATGACAAGCTCACACAACATGACAGGAGCCTGGGAACATTTTCTTGGAATTTGGAAATTGTTCAGAAGCCCTTCTGCAAAGAGAGGGAGCCTCCTGGGTCCTCACTTGCATGATATATAAACTGAAGAGAAGCTATAATTCTCTCATCTACGTATGTAGGACAAAATGTGTCTATGTAGAATTTTGTTGTTGCTCAGCTTCTTCAGAAGGCACAGAATACACTTAAATATATACTTTCTTAAATATTTTTATATGCTCCACGAGAACTTCATTTAAGAAGGGTGTCTCTACATGAAATATCAAAATGAGATTCCCCTACATTCACATCGCATGACTTGGTTTTAATGCTCAGAATATGGCTTAGAAAGAAAAAAAAAAAAACACTGATTCAATAGCTCCAGATTTCTTTCTTATTTATCTAGAAAAAGCAGAACCCATTACCTTGTTCCTCCTTATATCATAGAGTTGAGATGATTTTAATCTTCACTTGCTCACCTCATTACTTTTCTGTTCTGATTTTACAGGGCTCTGCTAACTATACCTTTCTTCCCTCTCTTATCCCTGGATTTTGTGCCCTATCCCTCAGCACCTTTTTCCTCCTAACCATCCCTTCTTACTTGCCTCTGAGAATTCCTTTTCCTCGTCCTGCATCATGTCCCGTGGGGTTCCACTCTCTGCCTTTTACTTCTCCATGTTTCCACACGCCTCCTGATTGATCATCTTGCCCACACGCCTGCTGTCAGCAGTCATTTTTATGTTTGCTCTCACTGATACTTCCAGCTCCAACACTTGGCTGAGCCATAGATCCCAACACGATCTCTCTATTCAGTGTCCCTTGGGGATGTCAAATTTAATGAAGCTGGATCTAAACTTGGTATTTCCCCTCAAGTTTGCCCTTCCCTAATTCAGAGGTTGAAACTATTTTTGCAATCACTCAATGACGTTAGAAATCCCAGCCTCATCTTCTTTTAAACTCCCACATCCTTGGCCTGAAGATTTGACTTGCTAAATATCTTCTATACCGTCCCCCTTCTTTGTGTTTCCTTGTTTTTATTTAGATTCTTATCACTCCTTATCTGAATTTTGCAATCATTTCCTGACTTTTGTCCCTTCTAATTTGAGATCCCCCTGAAAATGCAGTTCATTCTTTACTTTTTCTATATTGTTGCCAGAGTCGTTTTCCATAATCCGTATTTCATACGACACTGCCCTCCTTAAAATCTTTCTAGGATTACTTATGGTTTACAAAGTTAAGTTCAAACTTTTAGCAACATGAAAGATCCTTCTGGATCTCTTTATTGAATACTAATCTCATCTTTCCACTGCCTTCCTCTGTGACCACCAAAGATGCTTTACTTCTTCTGGGCACAGTTGATACTTCTAATTTCCAAATATGCTTCCATTTATTTATACATGCAGGTCCCTAGGAATGAAATAAAATTCTCCTCCACATGTTAACTTACTGAGCCTGCAACACTCAGCCCCAGGGTCATTTCTTCTAGGAAGCTGTTTTGGATTCCTTGTTCTGATTTATATTCTTTTCTGAGTTTCTTGGTTTACTTTCCACTGTGCTTAGATTGCCTAATAATAATTTTTATTAACTCATGAATTCATGAAGGGCAAAACTGTTATTCATCTTTTTTGTCAACAGCTCCTTAGTATTTAGTAACTATTTGCCTGATGAATGAATGAATGAATCCAGGTTGCTCTGAGGAACAACAAAGGGCTTCTTTGACTTATTCTCTCTGCCCTAAAGAATCTTACATTATTAACACTAGAGTTAAGACATTAGAGGATAATATAAATGGAAGGCGATATAATTAAATATGGAAAATTGGTATGAGCTACTAGTATAGAAAAATTATATTGTGAAATCAAATGTATTTTTATTTTTATCAATTTTTTTAGAAAAAAAATTTTGGCCTTTCTAATATTAAACTAAAGAAGGCTGGGGCTTTTTGCTTCTGGGAGGGTAGGACACAAAAGGTGCATTAAGAATGAAAAATCCAATTTTTGACATTGAGTTCCAAAATAGGTCCTTAAAATTCATAGCAGAGATGGCAGTTTTGAAAGCCGAAGAGTTTTTGATTTGCTAGAACTGTATCTTTTGACAGAGAAAAGATTTGTAAGTTGTGGTTAAGTCTGGAAGACTTCACACGTGAAAGTTATGTAAGGATCTTAGAGAAGGGTCAGCAACAGAACCTGATGCAAGGATGTACAGAGGAAACCAACACCCTTTTGGGGACAAAGGGTGGGAATTGACGAGAGAAAGGCAGGAATGAGGGAGAAATTAGATGTGGGTATTGAATGCTTGCTCTCTGTCTCTCACCCTAGGCTGAGTTGTTTGGAATTAGAAGACATAAAGTCGCAGAGAAATTGGAGGGATAGATTCTAGAAGAAAATCACAGAGTGCAGCCTGGGAGTCCTGTGCTTATTTAAGAATTTCCACTCTGACATGAGAAGTGCGAGTTATAGACTGTGTGGAAGGATCTCAGTCTAGGCTCACAGGATTCTGTACCCCCAGCAGGGTATAGGGAGAACAGCTGAGAGGTTTTCTAAGTTCTTTGCAGAAGACCCATAAATACTGAGAAGGTCATCAGATAGGAAATCATAGGATAAC
>CAUYRH010175674.1:0-10522 GCA_963574655.1 Perodicticus potto | reverse complement strand
AAATAATGGACCATAACACAGTCCGTCTCAAAACTTTCATACGGACCAGGTATAGTCCTGTTTTTTCTGCATGTTTAGAAATAACAAAATGATGGATATTTGTTTTTTAGTCTAATAATTTTTCTTTTTTTTTTTTTTTTTGAGACAGAGCCTCAAGCTGTCACCCTGGATAGTGTGCTGTGGCATCACAGCTCACAGCAACCTCCAATTCCTGGGCTCAAGCGAGTCTCTTGCCTCTGCCTCCCAAGTAGCTGGGACTACAGGTGCCCACCACAACGCCCAGCCATTTTTTGGTTGTAGCCATCATTGTTGTTTGGCGGGCCCGGGCTGGACTTGAACCCGCCAGCTCAGGTGTATGTGGCTGGCGCCTTAGCCCGTTGAGCCACAGGCACTGAGCCCTAATAATTTTTCCAAATGAGATCATAGTATCATGATAATTTTTCCTGTTTTAAACTCTACTGAAAGATAAAAGATTCTGAGTTCTTGATTCCTGTACATTTATAAGTTTTTTTTTTACACTCAACCTTAGCCAAAAGGCAAAGAAGCAATAGTTATTCTTTTTTTAAAAGTCTAGAATGTAGTTGGTTGTGAAGACCTGCTTTCTGGAGCCAGACGGCTATGGTCCTGATCCCTTCTCTGTCCCGTGGTAACAGTCAAGTGCCTGGCACAGGCTCGTGCACGGCTCTCTGTGAAGTTGGGGTAGGAGCAGAGCCTTCTGCTCAGGGCCGTACGTGCAGAGTGCCCGGAGCAGTGCCTGCTGCCGTGGGATGGAATCGTTGCATAAGGTATTTTCACAACTTTTCTTGTTTGTATAACCTGGTCTAATCCTAGATGAGACAAAACTGAAATAGTTTATTCTGAACTTTTGAATTTTAACTTCTTGGTTCAAAAGTGTGATATTATATTATTTTGGGATATGTATTTTTGATCTTTGGTAGATCTAACAATGACTTATATTAAATATAATATACCTTCATTGATAAAATAACACATTATTCATTTGTTGTATATACACTTATAAAGAGACACCCAAATATATACCCAAAAAGCCTTTTGTCTCATAAGTAAAACCTCTTCGGCTGATATCACCTAAGTAGATACCATCTAGTATTAAAAGCTCTAAGTATGGTTTTCTACTTTAGTTAATTATCAGTCATTTTGATACTTAGGGCAAATTAATTAATAGCTCCCCTACTTTTAGTTCTTACGTTTCCTTTAATTGATAAAACATGACCTATGGTTCTTAAATACAAAGGCTCATGGTGACTGGTGATGTGTGATTTTCAGTGTGTGCTGAGCTGTGCCCACACTGCCAGGGTCGGGTGGTACAAGCTCCGTCCAGGTGGAGGCGGCACACAGACCTCAAGAGTGTCCACAACTCCACCGCTTCTCAGTGTTTGGATTAGACACGTGTTTAAACAGTCAAGATCCAACTCTCCACAGATGTCACAGCTGTTCCATTTTTAGTCTTGTGATAGAGACAGGAAGTTACCCTGATAGTCAGGTAGCCTGTGCCAGGAATCTGTACTCTGGGGTGGGATTTGGGAGGTGGAAGATGAAGATCACTCTGGGTTCCACAAGGAGAAAAAAGCCAGAGTCTACCTGGGAGGAAGAAAGCACAGCTGGAAAAAAAGGAAGCCCAGGTGACAGGAATGATGATTGGTACTAATCAGCTTAGTCCTGACTTCCACTGTCATGGGTAATTTCACTTGGTTTTTCATACCTCTCTCACGTGGCATGACTTACACACATTCCCACCCGTCTTTCATTTAGGCTCCTTGGCTCAATCCAGTGTATTTCCAGCCACTGTTAGACCTTCCTAGGCACAGTCTTCACAGAAGTCACCTCTCTTCAGGACTTCTGTATTGCTAATATTCTGTCTGTAAACAGTTCAACAAAATTCATACCCAACTGAAAACAATGTGCCGTCCGGTGGACCTTGTAGACAGCAAGGGTGTGGGTCTGTGACACCTGCTTACGGCACTGGAATTCCATCTCATGATCTTGTAAAGCAGCGTTTCAGCCACAGTTTGGAGACTGACAAGAGTCCTTGTTCAACTCTGCAGGGATCTTTGGAAGAAAAGAGCTCCAGAGAGTAGGAAGCCAAGGAATGCCCCCCAAGTGGCTCCTGAGGCCCGTGGCCAGTTAGAAGGAGCTCACCCTCTGCATTGTGATGAGAATATTGTCACGGATGGTAGAAAGGAAGAGATTCTGCAGCTCTTGAAGAAAATACTTGGCCATTTTATTGATTGCCTTTTGCATAAAAGCTGCCCAAACGGGAGACTGAGCATTTTGTGTCTTGAGAATTCAGCCTGCGTTAGGTAGAGAAAAATCTGCTTTTCTGGGCTTGTCACAGAGTTTTAAATCCAGTAAAAGAAATCCTAAACTTATCTTTCAATTTATTTTTCCCTTGTTTTGTTAAGACATGTCCTTTCACAATTTAGCTTTAGCTTTTTATACTCTGACCTCAGAAGTAAAGGATGGTTTTTCTGCTCATATTAATTGTGAAAAAAGGCTCAGCACCTGTGGCTCAAGCGGCTTAGGTGCCAGCCATATTCACCTGAGCTGGCGGGTTCAAATCCAGCCTGGGGCCGCCAAACAACGACGACAGAAACAACCAAAAAATAGCCGGGCGTTGTGGCGGGCGCCTGTAGTCCCAACTACTTGGGAGGCGGAGGCAGGACAAGCGCTTGAGCCCAGGAGTTGGAGGTTACTGTGAGTTGTGATGCAAGGGCACTCTCCCCAGGGGGACAGCTTGAGGCTCTGTCTCCAAAAAAAAAAAAAAATTGTGGGGCAGTGCCTGTGGCTCAAAGGAGTAGGGCACCTGCCCCATATGCCAGAGGTGGCAAGTTCAAACCCAGCCCCAGCCAAAAAAACAGCCAGAAAAAAAATTGTGAAAAAATTACTTCAACTCAAATCGTAGAGGATTAATTCTGGAATATAAATGCTATCCTGTAAACCAGTACAAAAAAAGATAGAAAGAGAAAAGTCACATGAAAAACAAATAGCTGGTAAATACAAAGGATGCCAAAAAGGTTTATACAGTTTAACAAAGGAAAAAACCATATTAAAATTATAACACTCAGTATGTACTGGTAATGTATGTTTATTATGTATATTGCATCTTGTATCTCTTAAAATTGCAGAAGTCAAACATGATTTGAATATTATAATTTTAATACAGTTTTTTTTTCTTAAAGTGTGTATACATTTTTTGACACCCTCTCTATATGACACAGATATTCAGTTTCCTAAAAATAGATATTCACATTGAAACCATACTATGTACCATTTTTTACTAGTGAGATTGGCAAAGATCCGAAGTTGATCGGTGTATTGAATGCACTAGGCTACAGGCTTGCTGGTGACATTGCTGGTGAGGGCTGTCATTGTCAGCCACCCCACAGAGGGTAGTTTAGCGGTTTCTGTCAAAATGTCGAATGAATGTAATCTTGAAATTCCAATTTTAGGAATATCCTACAGATATATTTTCTTGTATGAGACATGACATGTACATTGCATCATGGCTTATTTTAATCACAAGAAGCTGGAAATCTGTCTATGGTATTTTAAATAAATATGGTTCATCCACCTAGTGGAACACCATAGGGAATGTTATGCTGTTAAATAAAAAGTTGAAGGTGCAGAGCAGCCTGTGCAGAACGTAACATCGTGTGAAAAGGGGAGTCCAGCAGGCTGCAGGCTTCGTGATCGAGTTAAAGGCTGTGTCATAATCACGGAAATCCTGTGCTGTAGAGTAGCCACTGGCCTCTGTGTCCGCTTGCTAAGATCACCAACTTCTAACAAATTCTTATTTGGTAGCTCAATATTTTTACTTAGAAAATTCCACATTGTTGAACAGTCATTTAATATAACTTTTCTTGAAGTTTTTAAAAGATCAACCTAATTCTCATTTTTACCTCTGTATGTCAGTGTATGTCTAATAAAGATTATTTATGTTGACAACATAGAAAGTAAAACATTTTTTAAATTTATATTTTAACAGGTTTAGGAATGTAAGAGCATTTGGGATTTATGTGGATGAATCGTATGTGGTGATGTCTGTTTTTAGTGTGTGTTTTGTGTGAGGTTTTCTTCCCTGACCCCTTCTCACCCTCCCCGCCCCGATCTCCAGTGTCTGTTGTACCTGTCTGCCTCTTCATTCCCATAGCTTAGCCTCCACGCAGAAGTCAGTACACGTGTGATTTGGTTTCCTATCCCTGATTACTTCACTTAGGATAATGGCCTCCAGTCCCATTCAGGTTATTGCAAAAGACGTTATTTCGTCCCTTTTTATGGCTAATGGTCTATGGTGTATGTGGACTCATTTTCTTTATTCCTTAGTTGGTGGATACTTGATTGATCCCATGTCTTTGCAATTATGAATTGTGCTGTGAAAAACATACAATCACAAGTGTCTTTCTGATACGCTGCTTTCTTTTCCTTTGGGTAGAGCAGTGGGATTGCTGGATCATATGGTAGACCTGCTATTCTTTGAGAATCTCCACAGTTTCCATAGCGGCTGTACTGAGTAGCGCTCCCACCGACATAAAACTGCTAATTGCATTGCTTCTTCATATTTCAGGGACAGGCGTTTGCTGCAGCCCGCCCAGGTGTGCGACATTCTGAAGGGCGTCATCTTGGTGGCCTGTTACTTCATGATGCACTACGTCGACTACTCCATGATGTACCACCTGATCAGAGGGCAGTCCGTCATCAAGCTCTACATCATCTACAACATGCTCGAGGTGAGGGCCCCGCACAGAACTGCACGTCTTCCAGCGCGGATGGGGGACTGCAGGGTGAGGTACACACACACAGCAGGGCTTCAGCACAGTGTGGGGCCTGCAGGGAGCGAGGATTCACTCAGCAAATACTTAATTGGCACTTCCCGGTGGGTGCTGAGCAGTCTTAGCCCCTGAAGAGCTCACGGAGTGTATGTTCTGCAGGTGAGAGATGGGTGGTAAGATGACACTGGTGGGAAAGAGCAGAGAGACACAGGAGAGACTGTAGGAGCCACAGGTGGTCTGGGAAAGGCTCTGTCAGGACGTGGCATTCCAGCTGAATCCAAATGATACGATGGCCTCCTTTTCTTTTTTTTATGTGCCTCTTTTTCTTTGTAATACTATATGCCAAGAGATTGGTACTTAAAAATGTCTTTAGGAAGCAGATGTGCGTATTATATTCCATGTCATAAGCCTCAAAATACAGCTCTCGTTAAAATGTACAAATATCAGGTAGCACGGGTCAAGTGATGTACAAGGGCTATCCGCAAAGTGTCCAGCCATTGTTACTGTTGTATGTAGCTCATGGTACGAGTCTGGGGACTTCCTGGACAGCCACCATATTTGTCATAAGGAATTTAAGTTTGAAGTCCTAAAACCAGGCCAGTGTTTAGGGCGCTGGCCCACATGCTCCAGAGCTGGTGGGTTCGAGGCTAGCCCCAGCCTGCTAAACAAAATAATCAGCAGCAGCAGCAACAGCAAATCCTCATGCCTGTAATCCTAGTACTCTGGGAAGCCGAGGCAGGTGGATTGCCTGAGCTCATAGGTTCAAGGTCAGCCTGAACAAGAGCAAGACCCCGTTTCTAAAAATAGCCCGGCATTGTGGTGGGCACCTGTAATCCCACCTACTTAGAAGGCTGAAGCAGGAGAATCACTTGAGCCTGAGAGTTTGAGGTTGCTGTGAGCTGTGACACCACGTCACTCTACCCAAGGTGACAAAGTGAAGCTTTGTCTCAAAAAACGAAAAAATCAAATCTTTAGTATTTGAGTTGCGTCTGAATTTTAGTAATATATTTAAATGCAATATTAAGAAACACCTTCCCAATAATTTCTTTCTTTAGGTAGCTGACCGTCTTTTTTCATCATTTGGACAAGATATTTTAGATGCTCTCTATTGGACAGCAACAGAGCCTAAAGAAAGAAAAAGAGCCCACATTGGGGTGATTCCTCACTTTTTCATGGCTGTTCTCTATGTCTGTATCCTTTCTGACTTATTGGAAATTTCAGTGGTCAGTGTATATTCTACCGTACTTGGTTGGTTAGCTGAATCATAGATTTAAAAATAACACGTATGGCTATATCCGATGATTAATGTGAAGTACCTGCTTTCTCTTGAGTTGAAATAGTAATTATAAATTAGACAACCTCATGATACGTGACCCTTTGTGCCACTACAAAACTGTTCTATTCTCGGTATAACTGATTGTAAGGAAAGATTTTATAATGAAGTTATCTTTAAATCCATGAATTTTATGTCATATCCTTGGGCTTAAAATGTATAGAATTTGTATAGAAGTAAAATGTGAAATGATTGGGAAGAGTTTTTGTGAAGGGGTATGTGTGTTCCTGGCTAAAAGCTTCTCTTTTGGAGAGTGAGTACTTTACTGTATAAACAGTGTGTATACACGTGTACCCATATATACCTGTGTGTGTGTGTATTTGCACACACATGCGTACCCACTCCCAAGCTCCATGTGCAGTCAGGACTCATTTACAAGAATATGATGTATTTTTTTCTTGCTATCTCTATAAGAGTGACATTTGAAAAAAATTGGGTTAGTATTTGGGAAGTTAAGGGACTAAGTGGGAAGATATTTATGAAGGTAAAAGGTTGTTTCAGTTTGAATGGAATAAGACAGTTCAATCATTCTTAGATATAAATTAGTTATATAGTATGTAACATGAATATAATTCTGCATCTCAGAGATACTTCAAAATGGTGTAGGAAAAAAGAATCTTAATTACCAGATATTTCTTACTATCTTACATTCCTTGTCCCCTGAAGAACCAGAGAAGAAAACTACTTCCAAACTAACTTTTATCTTGTGTTTTTCTAATATGTAAACTATCTTAATTGCAAATGTATATTTTGAAGTCTCTTCCTTCACATTTTACCATAATCTATTCCATTTATTTAGCAAACTTTTTTGAGTCTGTTTCCTGAACACCGTGCCAAGTGCCAGAGATACAGAAAGAACAAAACAGTCCTGCTGTGAAGGATGCAGTCTAAATAAACAGATGCATGGAGGTTCATTCTGCTTTTGTTTGTTTCGTAGGGTTTATATGTATCTTACCCTGTCAAATTTATGTCAACAATAGGTAATAGGGAAGATAATAAAGCACTTATGTAAGACTTGATTTGGAAAGCATAGACATTTTTTCAGGAGTATTTGAAAGTAGTATTATCTATTAATAATAATAGGAAAACAAACTTAAAGTTTTTCCTTGACATACTGTTAGTTTTGCATGCAATTCTTATAATGGTTCAAGCTACAACTCTCAATGTAGCTTTTAACTCACACAACAAGTCGCTGCTTACCATCATGATGTCTAATAATGTAAGTTGAGATTTATTTTGCATTTTTGAGGTTATATGGGCACTTTCGCAGCAATGTTCTGGATCAGATAAAATTATTTGGTCTGCATGTTATTTATTCTCCTGGAAGTTTTATATGTAGCAAGTCTAGGTTGAAAATGGTTATAATGGTAAAAAATGATATTTCTGTTTATGTTTGCAGTTTGTTGAAATTAAAGGAAGTGTTTTCAAGAAGTTTGAAAAGAACAACCTCTTTCAAATGTCAAACAGTGGTATGTACAATTAGATTCTACTTGCAGCTCTATGCAGTGTTATTTTGGAACTCACTTTGAAATGTTCATGTCACGTTTCCTGTGGCCATTGTTTTTATTTAAGCAGTGCTTTCTCTTACACTGTCAGCATCTTTACCAGCTTTCCCTTTCATCTGTGGTTAATTATAATTTCACTGTATTTAAAATGAAAAATTAAGAACATTTATATAGCAACATCCCATACTTAGAGAAGCTAATAATTAATCCACAACTTCCTCTGGAGCAGGTGATACTATTCAGTTTTATAGATATGGAAACTGAAACACAGAGAAAGTAATTTGATTACCTGGTCACTCACATAAGTACTGACAGGAGAATTAAGACTATAAATCTCAGATTGTCTCTTAAGTTCCCAGCTTTTTCAGTTACACCTCGCCACCTCCTTTCTAATTCTAAGAAATGTGAAGGCACAAAATTATGCCTGAAGACATCGTCTTACACAGTTAGGAAAATCAGAGCAACGTATGTGGTGGACCTCAGAGGGTGGTCCTTGGGTTCCTCCAGAGAGGTCCCTGAGATCTTCCAGGGAGTCCAGAATCAAAACTGTTTCCTAAGAATGTGAAAAGGCTTGCCGTTTACTCTTGCTATCATGGTGATGTTTGCACTAGTTGTGAGAACGCTCTAGTGCCTTAGCATGTGTCCAGGCAGGTACAGGAGAGAGGGGACAACCGAGGGAACCTAACGTGGTGATGAATGTCCGTGAGGTCGCCGTGGGTCTGGGGCCGGTGTTAGACAAGAGCACACGGTCCGGCGGGAGCAGCACTTCTCAGCCTTTTGGGTCTCGGGCCCCGTTTACATCAGCAGAATGGTGACGATGCCAGAGGCTTTTGTTTTATGGGTTGTGTCTGTCACTGTTCTCTATAGTGGAAATTAAAGCTGAAGCTTATTTTAGAAATATTGCATGCTTACATAAATAACATTTTTATCCATAATTATATTTTCTGAGACAAAATTCAGTGAGAAGTATTACATGCCAGTAAGTAATGCTGGAATTTCTGGATAAAGCTTAAAAAAAGCCCAAACTCTGACCCCTCCCCTACCCCCCAAATCAATACATACATGGCCCTAAACAGCACCAAAATTATAAAACTTCTAGAACAAACAAAAAAGGAGACTAGATTTACAACTTTGATACAGGCAGACATTTTAGGGACCACACAAAAAGCATAAAAGGAGAGGCATTAAACTCCAGAATTTAAAACTTACACTTATAAAAAGCATTGAGGAAAGGAAAGGGCAGGAGACACAACTAAGAGAGATTTGAGGTGCACGTGCCTGACAAGTGGTTTTTGTTTCGTTGTTATTTCCTGGTAACTACCAATCAAAAAGAAAGACACAGGCCCAGCACGGTGGCTCACGCCTGTAATCCCAGCACTCTGGGAGGCTGAGGAGGGTGGATGCTTGAGCTTATGAGTTCGAGACCAGTATGAACAAAGCATGACCCCGTCTCTACTAAAAATAGAAAAACTGAGGCAAGAGATCAATTGAGCCCAAAAGTTTGAGATTGTTGTGAGCTATGATGCCATGAAACTCTATGCAGGGCAACAGAGTAAGAGTAAGATTCTGTAAAAAAAAAAAAAAAAAGGGTGAAGGCAATGTGTGAATATAAATCTTTGGCTCGGCACCTGTGGCTCAACGGGCTAAGGCACCAGCCACGTACACCCTAGCTGGCGGGTTCGAATCCAGCCCGGGCCCGCCAAACAACAATGAGGGCTGCAACCAAAAAATGGCCAGGCGTTGTGGCGGGCGCCTGCAGTCCCAGCTACTTGGGAGGCGGAGGCAGGAGACTCGCTCCAGCCCAGGAATTGGAGGTTGCTGTGAGCTGTGATGCCACGGCACTCTATCCAGGGTGACAGCTTGAGGCTCTTTCTCAAAAAAAGAAAAAAGGAAGACACAGTCCAATTTAAAAACAGAAAAAGGCTTGAGTAGACATTTGCAAAGGAAAATCTGAAAATAGCCAGTAAGCCCATAAAAAAGTGCTTAGGATTGCTAGGGAGAAATCATGAAGGGAATGCAGAGCAGAACCTTAGTGGGATATCAGCACACGCCCACCGGACTGGCCACCGTAGGCTGCAGCATCCAAAGTGAAGGAAGCTGTGGATTAACTGACTCTGTCATGCAGTGATGGTGTGAGTGTAACTGTTACAGTGCCCTGGACGTGCCATGCTGACTGCAGACAGACTGATTTTTATTCTATTTCTTGATGACCTGGTATCTTAGACTCTATGAGAATGTAACAGCTCAAAAATGAAATGTCTAAACTTGCCTTTAGCAGGAGTTCAGTCATTTGCTTTGAGTAAATTTGTTGAATTTTTTTTCAGATATTAAGGAACGATTCACAAATTATGTGCTTTTGCTGATAGTGTGTCTAAGAAACATGGAACAGTTTTCTTGGAACCCAGGTAACTAACTCTTAATAGATAAAGTATCTTATACTTTTAATCTTAAACCAAAATTATTCTTTTACTTGGCATAAAATGAGTATTACAGAAAACTTCAGAAACCATTAACTGTTGCACTGTTCAGGGATTGGAAAACGTGGCAGTGTTTCTCGGTCATTGACAGACAGCATAGAAGACGGGGTCCCATAAGACTATAATGGAAAGCCAGGCGAGGTGGCTAACGCCTGTAATCCTGGCTCTCTGGGAGGCCGAGGTGGGTGGACAGCCTGAGCTCACAGGTTCAAGATCAGCCTGAGCCAGAGCAAGACCTGGTCTCTAAAATTAGCCCGGCATTGTGGCGGGCACCTCTAGTCCCAGCTGCTTGGGAGGCTGCGGCACGAGACTCTTGATCCCAGGCTGTGGCTGTGCTAACATCGTATCACACAGCACGTCACCTCTTCTACCTCTAGGCACATTTGTGTACACAGTATTTGCCGTTGTGTTACAGCT
>CAUYRH010175672.1:0-17766 GCA_963574655.1 Perodicticus potto | reverse complement strand
GTGAACAGGGTGGGCAGGCCGGGTGGGCAGGTGGGGGAGCAGGCAGTGTGAGCAGGGGTGGGCAGGCAGCTTGAGTAGGCAGGGTGGGCAGGCAGGGCGGGCAGGGTGGGCAGGCGGGGGAGCAGGCAGTGTGAGGAGGGGTGGGCAGGCAGCGTGAGCAGGCAGGGTGGGCAGGCAGGGTGGGCAGGGTGGGCAGGCAGGGTGGGCAGGCAGTGTGAGCACAGCTCACAGTAGGCAGTGTGAGCAGGCAGGGTGAACAGGCAGGGTGGGCAGGGAGGGTGGGCAGGCAGGGTGAGCAGGGGTGGGCAGGCAGGGTGGGCAGGCAGTGTGGGCAGTGTGGGCAGTGTGGGCAGGCAGTGTGAGCACAGCTCAGAGCAAGCAGTGTGAGCAGGCAGGGTAAACAGGCAGGGTGGGCAGGCAGATATGAATAGGCAGCATGGGCAGGCTGCGTGGGCAGGCAGGATGAATAGGCAGCATGGGCAGGCTGGGTGGGCAGGCAGTGTTAGCAGGCAGGGTGAATAGGCAGGGTGGGCAGGCTGAGTGGGCAGGCAGGGTGGGCAGGCTGGGTGGGAAGGCAGGGTGGCTGCCGGCAGCGCACCTGCTCTTAAAGCCAAAGCTGCCCCCGCCATGAAGAGCTGGTGCCCCTGAGCTTGCCAACGTGCTACGTTGGGGGGATTCTCATCTTCCCTCCCCACCTCCATCATTTACACTGCCCAACTTTTCTGGCCTGAGTGGGAGCATATGGAAGGTCATCAGAGTAAGAGCAGGGGAGGCTGGGGACACCTGCAGAGTGCTCTGTGTCTGGAAGCCACGCAGCCATCGGAGTCCACCACCGGTTTAGCCTGAGCATCTACAGCAAAATTCTCTTCATCCTTCTCACTCAAGCTCTAGTCTGCAGAGACCAACAGCCTTCATATCACCTGACAGCCTAAAAGGCTCAGGCCCCTCACACCTGCTAAATCGTGATGTGCATCTGACAAGATCCACAAGTGATTCCTGCGCTGTTTACTTTGAGAAGCAGCATCTCTGAATGGGCTCCTGATATAAATAGGGCAGTCATCCTCATCTCAGGGTTTGAAGAACAGCAGAAGTACAAACCCACCTGTTGTCACTAGACTCAAATGTTACTCAAATCAATCTCAAGCTAGAGATTAATCCTTGGAGATCCTCTTCTGTTGTCCAAGTGGTGCCATTTTTATTAAAATTCAAATACTACCTGGGAGGGAAGCCACATGGGATCCCTCACTTCTTAGTCAAAACATTGAAAAATTTTCGTTGAGCTTATGTTAGGTGCCTCATACAATGTGAGATGGTAGGAGTCAATGTTTTTAGTATAAATGAACTACTTTTCCCTGGACTCAAGAGCCAGGTATTAGAGCAGCAGCCTTCTCTCTACAAGGAAGGATTATTCAAGGGACAGAAGACAGGGAGTTTCCAAGACAAACACGTGTGACTCTCCAGCCCTCACCTCCTTTGAGGTTGGACTGGACTTGCCTGTCAGAGCTCCCTGAGTTGTTGAGTTGATGTTTCCATTTCCATTCAAAATCATCCTTTGGCAAATTTCAACTTAATGGAAAAACTCAGTGGCATTTTGAAGACAAGATGTCCAGGTGCATATTTATTTATTTTTAGAAGGAAATGGACCACAGCACATTCATTCTGCAAGGAAGCAGCGAGTCATGGCTCTGCATACTGCAGGCGTGAGCAGGGCTCAGAGGTGGAAAGATCGAGCGTGGCAACAAATGCGCAGTGGCTCATTCATTTTCTCCCTGGTAAGAGTGGAGCACCAGGCAAATAGTGAAACAGAAAACAAACCTGGAGCTTTCTAATTCCTTCAGGTTGCTATGAATGAATAGCAATTGCTTCAATTTCAAAAACATGATACATGATTTGTTCGCATTTGCCTTTTATCTTATAATTAACTGAATAGGGTCATCTTTGAAGTAATAATGCAGGAATATCTTTGAGATCTAATGGTAGCTATAATCTCAGTTACTGACTCCTCACTCTGTACCAGGTGCTATTAGATTTGCCTTACAAGTTGGGAGACAACCCTCCATGGTCACTCACGTTGTCTCTCATCATGAGAGCTCTTGCATTAACTGATTTTGCTCTGGATTATTATTTTCAAGATATGCGTAACATCAAACAACTTTATGAGATGGATGTAGAGCCTTCTTCCAGAGAAAAGAGCATGCCTGCTTACTGTCCAGCATAATAAACATACTGTCTCACTTGGGAGCAATAGGGAAGCATGCTTACTGCCCTCTATAAAAGATTGTGGTTCCCTAAGCTGTGTTCTATGAGACAACTCACTGTATGTACAGCTGTTAGTAAACTTCTTTATATTATTCTGTGGGAACGGGGGTTTGAGGCACTAGCACAAGAGAATGCTGATACTCTGGCTACTGCTTTTGGCATGAGTAACAAAGTCCTCAGTCTCTGACCCAGGAGTCTCATGCCTTCTACCAGCTGCCATCTAACTATGCCAGGCTAACTCATCATTGCAAGTGGAGTTAGAACCTCAGACCCTTCTGCCAGTTCTTGACAAAAGCAATATCTCATTTAATTCTCTGAATGAACTTGGGAAAGAACTATGATTTTTACTACGTATAATCACAGTTATTATCTATAAACTGTATTGACATATCCATTGGGGGATCCCAAGACTGAAATTTCATCCCTAGAGAGACCTTACTTTGTAGGAAGTATTGTCTTTTCCCACAGCTTCTTTTGAAATTGCAAACACTGCTGATAAGGGTAGTATACTAAGTTAGCATCCCTAGCCCCTTAGGAAAGCTTAGACATAGAAAATGAGCCCAAAACACATATGATGATGAAAGAGAGGGGGAGAAGGATACAGAAAGGAGAGCTAGAGGAAACATGTTTGTTTCCCTATTTTTCACTAGGACTAGTCCGATAAATGCTTAATTCTCTCCTTCAAGGAGACTGAAAATGGTTCATAAGTCCATAGACAGAGGTCCTCTTTGGGCTTACAAGGCTGAGTGTGTGGCTGAAACAGAAATAAGGAGGCACTGCTGGTCTGGTGCATGTGACCACATGTCCTATTACTTGCAATGTCTGGAAGCCACAGTGCTCTAAGGCGTTGTCATGAAGGGGGCTTTGCCAGGAAAACATTGGCCACTGTAATTTATTGTTTGAAATAGCCTGATTGGTTCAGTGTTCCCCTCAAATTCACCCCAGGAGCACTTCTGCACAGGTGCGGGGAGATGAGGCGTAACAAGGAATGTAGACGTGTGCATAAAGGTTATGTTGCTCACTGCAAGGCCATACTCACAGGGCTGGCGGCGAAGGGGGAACAGGCCAACATTTACTTATTCATTCAGTGAATACTTTCTAGAAGTGCTTTGCTGTAGAGTTCAACGGGAGATCCAGAGGTGACTTGGATACACGCGTGTATCCTCCCTGAAAGTTTGCAATTTAATGGCAAAAACGAAATAAGTACTCAATGATAAAACACAGCAAGATTGGGGCTATACGGCATAAGGGTAAACAAACCAAGACCCACTGGAACTCATGGGAAGCGATTACAACCTGATGTGGGTCTTTCTTACAGTGTGCCAGGGTTGTCACACACAAGGATGAGGAGGTGCGTTTTCTGTGTTGAGGTGACAATGCGAGCGAGCGATGGGGACTGTCTGGGGAGGTCAGTAAGTGATCAGAAGAAGACTAGGGCAAAGCACAGGAAGGTGTTAGTGAGGAAGGAGTCTGGAAAGCAGGCTTGGGCCACATGAGGAAGACAGGGATTGCCAAATGAAGGGCTCGGGGCTTTGCTCCAGTGGGGGCTCAGAGCCACTGTAGGTTGCCAGGGCTGGGGACACTATCTGACATTACAGGTGTTAAAGGCACCCAAGAAGCAAATGTTTCCATCTATAAAACCAAACCTTAGAAAGAGGCCACAGGCCAGACATCAGCTAAATACAGAATTATGATTTGCTAAACAGAAAGAAATTATTCTTTTGAGGTGTTGAGTGGTAGGGACCAGCATTTTGCAGCATTCACTTGGAGATTACTCATTCATTCTCTTACAGCCTAGTTTCAAAGGACATTAAACAAGCATCTGCCACATTTTTTATGTGTTTTCCTTTCTTTCTTTTGGATCCTTCAAAGAAGAATTGATAGCATTTCAATTGCCCACTATATAACATAATGGCAGGTGCCAAGTAGGTGCTCAATAAATGTTTGTTGAATAAATTATATTGAATGAAACATAAAATAAATTATATCTCTAAACTCCAAAGACCAGATGCTATCTAATATCTGCAACAAGCATAAAAATTTAGCAAAACCATTCACTCTGTTTATGGTTGAATGTCTTTGACCAGGGCTAATTGTTTTTAATAATCTGGCTATAACTGCAAATGTATATTTTCCCAGAAAAATTATAATTATGGCATTTAATATCAGAAAACCAAGCTTATCTAACACTTCCATGTACCCAAGGCATCAATGCCAGACCTCTTGGCCTCATTTAAACAAGCGATAATTAACCTTGTCACACCAATTGTAATAAATAGAACTAAAGTTAAGCAAGCTGATAATTTCTCTCTCTGCTGTTATGTATTTTATTTTGTATTTTTTCTTTACCTGGAGCATATGTCTGTATGCGTGCATGCAGACCTCCAGAAAAAGCTATGCAACAAGGTTGTAAAAACAAAATAGCAAATCGTTAAGTCATAAACGTGACTGTGAATCTATAGAGTTCTTCATCATATCGATTAATTCAGAAACATCAAGAGTTACATGCCTTTGAATGCTGAAACTTTCATCAATAAAACAGGGGAACTGTTAAATCTTGGCAGACAGGTAGAAAATGTGGTTGCTGAGCAGTGTCTGCTGAAATTTTAAATAGTTTAATGAACTTAAAGGAGAGCAAAGATTCATTCTCAGGAGCATTGAAGTTATTTCATATGCCGTAGAGGTTTAATCAATGACTTCCCTGATTTCCTCGAACTTTTAAAATTGGTATTTCCACCATTAGTTCCAGGGCCAGCTGACCGAGTGGTCTGCAGCAAGCAGCCTCCCCAGGCCTGCCATCCAGAAAGCCAGCACCCTTTCCCCCCATGTCTGAGAGCTCATAGCCAGGTCAGCAAAGACCCAGGAAGACAGCAGCTGTCACTCAATGCCTTGTGATGTAGTTTGGAAGGAGGAGAAATTCTTAAGACAGGCTCTGCTTTTATTTGTGGATGAAATGTCCCCTTAGGGCAGAAAAGAAAGGAAAGGGCAGGTCCCCTAAACAGTAATTGGCAGAATCCTCCTTGCACCAGGAGTGAGAGTGTCAGGGTGATCAGGAGACAGAGCCTTTGAGCCAAGAAAAATCTGGAAAGGAATCTTGCTTACTAGTAGAATATCTAAGTAACCTCACCTTCCTGAGCCTCAGTTTTATCATCTGTGAAATGGAACCAATGCAAAAGTATGTAGAGGGTCTTATTCCAAGATATAAACACTGCGGAGGAAACACCCCAAACCAGTTGTTCATAACAGGAAGTGGCAGCAAGTTCTAGCAAGTGGGCAGAGCCTGAATTAATGTGGTTAATACATTTAAGCTGAAATTTTGCTTTCATCATTAATTCTGTGTATACCTCTATTTTCTGCCTTCTGAAAACGTTTGATGGAAGCAGGAGACAAAGTGAAGTCATGGAAAGAAGGTATTAACTCAAGACACTCAGGTATCCTTCTGCACGTGCTTCATTTTTTCTTCTCTCGAAGGATGTTTATTTCAGATACATGAGTTATATGGGTTGGAAATGTCATACCCAAAAATGTATTGCTGATTCAAATGTTTTATATTAACACATCCATATAATTTTACACAGGTGAGTTGACAGCTTGTTTAAAATCTGGGTGAGAGAAGCTTAATGCATTTTGTTGAAGCAGATACCATTTGGAATGATTTATACTTATGTGAAAAAGGACTTTGTTGATAATATTCATTCCATCATTTTAAGATTTTAATTATCTATTTCTTTAATGTTTTCTGGAATACGTGAATTTCTCGACAAAATTTATTAAATAAAAGGGATTCTTCACCTCAGCACAACATAATGAGAATTCTGATAAACCATCACGTATCTGGGGTGTTTTAAGTGAAGAGCACCCTAGAGAACTTTTAAGTATCTATATGCTCTTCCTTATAATTAGATTTGGTAGAACTGCGTGCCTTAAAAAGCTCAATAAACAAAGCCACCCCTGGCTAGCGCTCTGTAGCTTCACACAGCAGGGTGTGTGAGTGTGAGAGTGTGTGTGTGTGTGTGTGTGTGTGCGTAACACAGAGAAGGGCTTCCCCAGAGCAGGAAATGAAACGATATTTCCCTACCAGGCAGCAAAACAACAGATGCCTGCCATTCAGTGATTGCTGGGAGTCAACAGATGGGCAAGGACCAACATTAAAAGTTTCTGAAAAGGAATACCTGAAGGATTCCTAATTCAAGTGATTCTTAATTCAGGGAAGGAATCTCCCCAGAGATCACTAATTTGTGGTCTGTCCAGAAGAGAAAGGAATGAGGATCGTTTCCATTGGGAAAATGATTGACCAGAGGTTGCACGGCTCTGAGGACAGGTATCTGCATATCAGGAAAGACATCAGCAATTGTCACCTTCCACAGAAAAAAAGTGAGGGGCAGGGATAACAACACGAGAAGGAAGATGTTCATTTTCAAAGTACTCTGCAGAGATTCATTCATTCCAGCACTCTCGGGCTTCTGAAATGTAGAAAGACAATCAGCAATTTACCAATGAGAAGAGTTCTAAGTAATGACATCAAAACAGACGCTCAGGAGTTTCTCATGATGGCTTCTTGTTTGGTAAGTCTCTTTCTGTGTGATATTTGTTAATAATTTGGTCATTACTAGGTAAATCAGACCAATATGGATGGCCACCCTAATGATTTGCATCACGATAGACATCCTAAGAATCAAATGACCTGCATTTTCAGCAAATATTCATTTTCAAAAATAGAGGTTTCTAGACATTATGTAGACAAAAA
The DNA here is from genome assembly GCA_963574655.1 of Perodicticus potto. NCBI lineage: Eukaryota > Metazoa > Chordata > Mammalia > Primates > Lorisidae > Perodicticus > Perodicticus potto. The sequence continues at coordinate 10,760 of CAUYRH010175672.1, read as the reverse complement.
TGTGCATATGTATAAGGCTCTTTTTATCAAAGCTTCTGCCTCCGACTAAGCCACATTCAGCCAACGCCGAATGATCAGATTACTCACGCAGGACTCGTAAATGAATTCCATAGATAATCTGCAAACCTGATTTCAGCCAATAGTTCCCGTTTCTCTCCTCAGCAGATCTTTATGAGGCCTTTGCTATCTTCTCCCCCCTGGTGGGAACACTAACAAGCAAGGGTGAGGCTAAAGCACAGAGCCCAGGGGGCCAGGAGGAGAAGCAAAGGCCCTGCCATCCTCCAGTTTCCTCGCTGCTGCATCCCGAATCCTCAAGGTGCACGGGAGCTGCTCACGCAAAGCGCTTTCCCTGCGCTCCGCAGTACGCCTGGCAAAGACGGAAACCGCCTGGTCCTGCTCGCACTTGTTCCGAAATTGCTTGACAGGCTGCAAGAGGAGGTTAAATCAAAGCCTGATTTGCTACCCCTGCCAGTCAGACGCCCTGGTAGTATTAGCTATCTTTAAAACATATTTCCATGGCAACTCGTTTAAAAACGTATTTGACTAGAGAGCCTTCTCTGTGACGAGAGCCAGAACAACCCAAGTGGCCTTTTCTGGTCGGCCCCCTTTGCCACCAGGAGAGGAGTCTGAAGAGGACGGTGATGGCAGGAGGGCCTCTCAGGCACTCAGGACGCTCAGGGCAGGGAGCATCTGGTGTCCCGGGCGTGCTCGCTTCTGGGTTCCCGGGGAGCCAGCTTGTCAGCTTGCCCGAGTCACTCTCTTCCTATGGGGCAACCTCCTCGCCTCCTTCCTGAGCTTTTCCAAACCCAGCTCTGCTGCTGAACTCCAGCCTCCTGCTCCTGGCTAATTGTTTTGAGCTTGCCCCAGATGCTAAGGCCGATCAGAATTCGATTGTTCCACAGGCGAGGAGCAAAACCCTGTTCTATGAAAAGACAGAAGGAACACGCGCTCAGGTTCCTCGTATTTCCCAGTGAGTTAGCCTGTTTCTAATTGCCATCCATCTTGGCTTGAGGCTTAATCGTGGTGCCTTGGCATTCTTGAATTCTTAACCTTTTTAAAAAAATTCATAATTTTTCTTTTTTTGTTTGTTTTGATCCAGGGTTTTATTTCCAATGTTTTTTTATTTATTTCAGATTAATATGAGTGTACGTATGATCAGGTTTCTAATGTCAGAGTTGTAGTCTAGTCCTTCACCCAGGAAGTGTGCCAATTACCTGGGCTTTGGTACCCATTAGGTGGAAACTTACCAACCCCTCCCCTTCTTGAATGTAATTGGGTGTTTCTCATATGTGCGCACAGTTACTTTACAAGTTTGAACTTAGTATCTTGAGTACATGGGAAGCTTGTTTTTCCATTCTTATGATACTTTACTTAGAAGAGTGTTCTCCAAATTCATCCAAGTTGTAAAAAAAGATGCAAAATCTCCATCTTTTGCTATAGCTCAATAGTATTCCATGGTACACATATACCACTGTTTATTAATCCATTCACGTGTAGAAGGGCACGTGGGTTTTTTCCACCTCTTTGCAATTGTGAATTGGGCTGCCATAAACATTTGAGTACAAAAGTCTTTATGATAAAATGGCTTTTATTTTTCTTTTGGGTAATTCTAAATTTTCCATAGAGGTAGCTTTTAAGGGCGAGACCTACAGTGACCCCCCACCCCTTAGGGCCAACGTGAAACAAACTCCTGGCTGAAGCCGGCTCTTTGCGTGGATTACATTGACGGGGGGGGCTACAATGCGGTGACTTGGCTGCGGTGGTATGGACCATTCCCCCAGCTGGTGACTCCCCTGCCAGCGAAAGGCTGCTTATTGCCACTTCTCCAGTTTGAGACATTATCGTCTAAATGAGATGTGTCTCTCTGCAAGCATTAAATCCCTTTTGAATTAAGACAAGATAAGTATGAAACAATTAGTAAAAGAAAATACACAAGAGAGTCCAAAAATATGTCAATAGATCAGGAAAACTAGCTTGGAAAGCAGATTTTGGCCCTAAGATCTTGAGACAAGTACATTTCACTGAGAAAGACAAATCTTGAGAGTTCTTACTTACATGTGGGAGCTCAATATTAAAAACAATTAAACTCATGGAGACAGAAAGAAGAAGGACACTTACCAGAGGCTGGGAAGGATGGTGGGGATGAGGGGCTGGCTAATGTGCACAAAAATACAGTTGGATAGACAGGAGAAACAGTATCTGATAGCACAAACTGACTACAATCAACAATAAGTTAAGATGCACTTTAAAATAACCAAAAGAGTGGAATTGGAATGTTCCTAACACAAAGAAATGATAAATGCTGAAGTGATGAATACCCCAATTATCCTGATTTGATTATCCACATCGTACGCCTGTAATAAGACATCACCTGTACCCTACAAATATATAAAACTATTATAATTAAAAATAAAAACTTAAGGAAAAAAAGAACATTTCACTGATAGGAAAATGGAGGTTTAAAAACATCTAGAATTAAAAAGAACAGGTTCAGGTTGAGTTTCCACACAGCAGGAGGTGTCAGGTTTGGAGTTTTGGGCCAGGGCTGGGTTTGAACCCACCACCTCTGGCATATGGGGCTGGCGCCCTACTCTTCTGAGCCACAGGTGCCACCCAGGTGTCAGGTTTGGAAGGAGACTCTATTCTGACAGATCTTCTGGAAGACAGAAGTGTTATCTCAAACACTTGCTGAGTATTGGGCTGGCCCTGGGTCTCAGTATACCCTGCTCTGATTTAGGCCACATCAATATGTGGCTGGTGTCCATTTCAGCTATCTTCATGATAAATATTGATCACCACCATAGATTACTCACTTAACAATCTTTATCGATCATTAGATGGTTGAAATGAGCAGATTAGCCACTTGAAGATCTATTCATTTATCATGCCTGGCCACAGACAGCAAATCCACAGGGAACCTGGATCTTCGATCTCTCCCATCACTGTACACTACTACCCCATGACTCTTGCTGGTGTTTTTATGTGATAGTGAGTATACTTGCTCTGTAGTCACTAAAAGTGTCTGAATTTTCTGATCGCAGTGACCAGGCCCATGCATATGCCAGGGGAGGAAGATAGCTTTGCATGAGAAGTTTAGTAAAAGCAGAGCATAGCACAAAAACATATATATATATATATAACTAAAATTGAGGATGCCCAGGAAACTTGCATTATTTGAACATCAATCTGGAATTGTTATAACTCTGGAGTAACCACACTGAACTTTAATTTTGGGTTACCTATAAAGCCTTTATTGATTGCAGGCACAGTATTTCAGGATGAATACGTAAAATGCATAGGAGTGTAACAGTAGTTTTCGAGATTCAAATTTTAAATTTCAACAGTAACTTCAAGATTCCAATTTCAAATGTTGGTTACACAAATTACAAAGAATTTTTATCTCTTCATACAAGATATCCCCATTAGATTATCAAAACAAGTCCCCTACAAGCATCTGCTGAACATACTTGGTTATCAGGGTTCTGTACTATGTGCCCTTGGATAGTGAGAAACCCTATTTGATGCTAGGCTGAATCCACTCCTAGACTGGGAACTGCCTCAGCACGTGAAGAAGACATAAATAAGCTGGGTGCTCTGATGGGAAGGGAAATAGGTTTTAGTGAGTATGGAGCACTGGGCTGTGGGGAGGGCCCACCGGGAGTTCTTTTAGGTGGGTTGATTCTTCAGGGATCTTACTTGGAAAGTATTCACCCTTACACAGTAAGTGACAGGGAGAGCAAAGGCATGAGCCCCTTAGAATCTGTTTCTCAGCCTTATAGAGATTATTAGAAGGCAGAAGCTAAAGGATTTGTTTTCAGTAGTGACTCTGTGAGGCACTGGGCATCATCTTTTGGGGGTGATTCATTAGGTGACAAGATGCAAGGAAGGGTAAGGAGAAAAGTCTTCCCTCTTCATAAAGGACCCCATGATTTCACGTCCCCAGTGAAGGAATAACAAGCTGGCTGCTGCTGGGCGTTATGCTGGCATGAGTGCGTGGGACTTAGATACTTGGAAATCTAAATGAAAATCATGAACAAAGGACAATGAGGGACCAGACAAGGTACCTGTCAACACAGAAGAGTGAAGCTTAAGGAGCAAATCGAATGGGGCTTATTATAATGAAATAGACAGATATTGCCATGAAAAATTTAAGTGATCCTTAGAAATAATAAAACCAAATTAATTTATATTTGGAAGGAGCATAATATGGCAAAATGAACATGGGCTTTTGATGAACCCTGAATTCAAACTCTGATTCTGCCAATTTTTATGCGTATGACTTTGGGCAAGTTACTTAATGTGGCAAAGTGCTCCATACTCATTAAAACCTATTTCCCTTCCCGTCAAAGCACCCAGTTTGTTTATGTCTTCCAGTCCCTCTGACAGCCAAGAGTGTCCATGTGACTGAGCTCTTGCAAATAGGCCAGGGACAGAAGTGATCTATGTCACTTCCAGGTCTGGGCCATTAAAACTTCTTGTGCCCAGGAAGCTTGCATTAACTTGAACATCAATCTGAAATTGAAATATCTCAGAAGGGATGAGGCTTAAATCTAATTTTGGCTCACCTATAAAGCCTTTATTGATTGTATAAACAGTATTTCTAACAGTAACATTCAGATCCAGCTGAAGACTTCAAATCTTGAAAGGGTAGCAGTGCCAGGAACCCTGACCACCAACATAAGGCCATTCACTAGCTGGGAATATTCATATTAGACTCTATAGGAATAAGCAATGTCATTGTCTAAAATGGAGATTTATGTACTATAGTAAGCATGTTTTATATTAGCTAATCCACCTGAATTTCAATTTCTTCTCATTAAGAAAGAAAAAATATTATCTAATTTATAGGGTAATTTAAAGTCTGGCACAGAGTAAATACGAAATAAATAGTAGATACTATTATGTAATCTCTTATTGAAGTTATCCCTTTATTTAGGTGTATGCCTTTCTGTCATTGTTGATGAGTTAGTGTTTCTTTCCCCATTGAAAGGGAAATAAATTATATTTATGAAACAAATAGCTTTAGCGTCTGTCTTGAAAGAAAAGAAAGAGCAATCTGATTAACTCCTATGAGCATAATTTGCAAGATACGTGACCTTGGATACCACTCTTAACTTTGACAAGCCTCAGTTTCTTTTCTTTTCTCTTTTCTTTTCTTTCTTTCAAAACAGAGTTTCACTCTGTCACCCTGGGTCGAATGCCATGGCATCATAGCTCACAGCAATATCAAACTCTTAGACTCAAGGGATCTTGCCTCAGCCGTCCACCATACAGCCTTCCTCCACTACAGACATATGCCGTAACGCCCAGCTTGTTTTTCTATTTTTAGTGGAATTGGGGGTCTCTCTTGATTTGCTCAGGCTAGTCTGGAATTCCAAAGCTCAAACAATCCGCCCACCCTCAGCCTCCCAGAGTGCTAAGATTATAAGCATGAGCCACCACACCCAGCCCAGTTTCCTCATTTATAGAGCAAATATAGGAACCTATGCCTCAGAGAAGATATGTAAGGATAAAATGACGCAGTAAATACAAAAACATCTTGCAAACTTAGGAATTTCATAAAAAATATATGGTATTATTGTTATGGATTACCATTGTAAACTCACAAAACCAAACAGGATTAATACAAACCTTATCGTCCCCAATAGTATCTGATTTCCCCCCTAGACTACTAAAGCACATACTTTTTATCATAATGCTTTTAGTGTGGGTGGATATGTGTTACTAACATTTTTTTTCTCTTTTCTAATGTGTTTAAATTGATGAAATAATGTACCTGAAACTTCCCATTTTATTTTTATTTAAATGAGTATAAAAGATATTGGTAGTAGGGCAGCACCTGTGGCTCAAGGAGTGGGGCGTCAGCCCCATATACCGGAGGTGTTGGGTTTGAACTTGGCCCTGGCCAAAAACTGCAAAAAAAAAAAACCAAACAAAGAAAGAAAGAAAAGAAGAAAAAAAGATATTGGTAGTAGTAAATCACAAATGCCCAATCTGAATCTGTGGGGTCAGTTTACTGCTGTTATTGAAACATCATTTAGGGCAAATCAAGAGAAATCCCAACTCTACTAAACTTCATGTACTGGGAGCTGGAGCTGTGTCAGGGTAAACCAAATCCTGGCAGATGTCAGTTTAGCAAGGTCTGAGGTGAATCTATGACCCACTTTAGACTATCCAATATATTCTTTTAATTTTGCAACATGTAGCCTTTGAAAACTCCTCCTAGGAACTTTATGGCTGTGAAGTGAAGGTTACCAAGAAGTCAAGCCTTTCAGGAATGACGTTTGGTATGTTCCACATATCACCACACTGATCCCCACACCCAAAAGGTGCAAATCTCTTCTCACAAAACCAAACAGAATCAGGGAGTGAAAACTCTGCGCACTTCATACATGTCTGCCAGGGCCCTGAAGAATGAAACTGGTAGTACCTGAGAGACCCCCCTAATATCTCAAAGGGGATCAAAGGAATTCTTGTGTAGGTGGTTACGTGCAGCTGTATGAGGCAAAGTGTAAGGACAAGACTTTCGGTTAATAATTAAACAACATATGGGGACCTTAACCAAGTGATCCAAATTGTCATCACCCGGGACACCTGTGGACCTCATTCGCCCCGGGCATGCTGTGTTAAGAAGGGCAGGACACCATGTGGTATTTCTCCAAAAACCCATCACCCCTGTCCGATGTTGAGTAAAGCATCAGACAAACTCAAGTTGAGGAACATTCTACAAGATACCTGACTCGCACCCCTTAAAACTGCTACTGACAGGACAGAAACACAGAAGGACACAGCAGCAACCAGAGACCAGAAGAGAGTGAAAAAATGCAACAGCTAATGCCATGTGGCGTTCTAGATCGGATCTGAAAATAGAAAACGTTCCCTAAGGGGAAAATCTGGTGAAATGCAAATTAAGTCTGGTGTTTGGCCAAGAGGAACTTGCAAAGGTTGTTTCTTAGTTTTGAGGTATGTATCATGGCAGAGTGAGATGATAACATCAGGGGGAAAACCAAAACTGAATGAGAGGTATGTGGAAACTCTTTGTTCCTTTGTACAAAGAATCGTGACTTTGTGACTTTTCAGCAAATCTAAAATGATTCAAAATTGTATTTATCAAAAATAACATATGTATCTATAATTTTTACTAAATAAATAGAATTTTAAGAAATTTAAAAATAAAATTTTCATAAATAAAAATCTGTTTTAACGAGATACTAAAATAAATTTAAGTAAATACTATTTTTAATAAGTCTCTCCAGAAATATAGAAGAATATAGCATTCTAAAAGTATGCTACTGACAGCAGAGTTTTTAGATTTCTCTGGGGTGACACCTGTGGCTCAAAGGAGTAGGGCGCTGGCCCCACGTACCAGAGGTGGTGGGTTCAAACCCAGCCCTAGCCAAAAAACTGCAAAAAAAAAAAAAAAAAACCAGCAACTAAATGGCAAAACCAAAAACCATGAATAAAATCTACAACATATCTAGTTGATCCAGTATCTCTATCAACTTCCCAAATGCTAGAAGGTAGAGATGAACCCCCAGTAGCCACCAGTACTTCAAGCTACCAGAATCCATGCAAGAGGAAGGAGAGAGAAGCAGCTTATGGATAAGAGGGTGGGAGAATCCAAAAAGAGCCAACACGTATTACTGGAAAGCCTGACTGTCTGATACGAGCACAGCTGAAACTGGGGGAATGTGTACCAGGACCTCTCAGGCAAGTTGAAAGGTCTAGAAGCAGTCAGTGACCCTGAGAACGCCCCAGACTCACTGGCAAACCCACCAGGACCCACTCCTGTGACAAAGCCAACTGCTGAGGAAGAACTGCTGGGACTAAAATTAAAACTGAGCAAGGTAAGGACAATTAAGAACAAAGCAAGAGAAAATCCAGATAAAACCGGAAGGGAGAACAGATGCAGAAAATCTCAGAAAGAAAGTTAGCCTATTTGTTAATATTTTTTGACACAAAACAAAACACACAAAGGCGGAAGAGGATGTTCTATGAAGTCATACATTAAATAAACTACTCTGTTCCACAAGTTCTTATAAATTAAAAAACAATGCACAAAATAATCACAACCAAATCCTAAGCAAAGCTATTATAAGATAAGAGTAGAACAGGCATGTGGAAAGTAAAAGCATGACAGAAGTTATGCTAACCAAACAGATCAAACTTGTAACTTACTATTTTAAAATGAGTTTTAAAAAACTCTGAAAACTGACATGCAATATGAAAAAAAACAATAAAACTCAAAATTCCAAAAATTCTGAAATGAAGTGGCAAAACTCAGCTGAGAAGTAGATGAAAAGAAAAGTATCATTTCTGAAATGAAGCCTGTTAAAAGGAATACAAGAAAAAATAATCACACAAAGCAAAAAGTAAACAATATTTAATAATCAAAAAAGAGATGAAGAAAGAGATAAAAAGATTTCAAAAGAACATGACAATTCTTGATAAGCAAAAAAGTAAAAAATAGAAAATTAAGAAATACAGAAAATAGGAATTCCTGAAGAAGATAACCAAGGCAAAGAAAGATTAAAAATTAAAAAGTACTAAACTTACAATTTGAAGAACACCAAAATTAAAAATATGTGAAAATATCCATTGAAAGAACATGCTGTGCACTTGATAATGTCAACTTAGAATGACAACCACAAAGGTACATTCCAGAAAAAATCATTAGAATTTAAGGATTGAAAAAAAAAAGGCTTTTAGATATCTTTTCAGAAAGAGACAGAGGAAGTGACTTAAGAAAAATGAGAATATTATCATGACATACTATACCAGAAGGTGATGAGTGACATATTTACACTCAAAGGAAGATAATTTTGTGAACAAATGTTTTATATCCAGCTGAACTGACTGTCAGGTATAAATGGCACATTGTGTTGCAAACATGCATAATATTGCTGCCACAAAAATTTCATGAAGAAGCTTCTAGAAAGCAAGTTTAAGACAATGAAAACTACTGGAGACATTGACCTACATACTAGTAGAACAATAAAAAAAGTAATTTCTTGAAGTATTAAGAGTAAATGAGGGCTAAGAAGTAAATTAATCATAAAAAAGAACAGGGTCTTATATTTATTTGCTTTAACAATAATAAAAACACAAGGGGGGAGAATTAGGAGAACAAATGCAAAAAAAAGAAAGGTAACTTTTCAATAATTATATTGATGGTGATCGTATTAGTGTTGCTGTTCTAGATTGTTCTGTGGGTAATGTGATAAAACAAACAAGTGTTTACAGAATATTCCAATCCTATTGTTTCTTCATCCTTGAGAAGCAAAACTTTCTATATTAAAAAGTAAAAACCTGGCTTTTTTTTAATTACTAAAGCCAGGTTTTTACTCTTTAATATAGAAAGTTTTGCCTACTACAAGGCCACAGTGATCAAAACAGCATGATACTGGCACAAAAATGAAGACATAGACATCTGGAACTGAATAGAAAACCACGGGATGAAACTAACATCTTATATATAGCCACTTAGTCTTTGATAAACCAAACAAGAACATACACTGGGGGAAAGACACTCTATTCAATAAATGGTGCTAGATATACATGTATAAAAGACTAAAACTGGACCCTCACCTCTCTTCACTCACAAAAATTATTAAAGGCTTGGCATCTGTGGCTCAAGCAGCTAAGGTGGCAGCCATGTACACACCTGAGCTGGCGGGTTCGAATCCAGCCTGGACCCGCCAAACAACAATGACGGCTGCAACCAAAAAATGGCCGGGCATTGTGGCGGGTGCCTATAGTCCCAGCTACTTGGGAGGCAGAGGCAGGAGACTCGCTTGAGCCCGGGAATTGGAGGTTCCTGTGAGCTGTGATGCCACAGCACTCTATCCAGGGTGACAGCTTGAGGCTCTGTCTCAAAAAAAAAAAATTGATTCAAGATGGATAAAAGACCTATACTTGAGGCATGAAACAGTAAAAATCCTCAAAGAAAACATGAGAAAAACACTTGAAGATATCAGCCTGGAGAAAGACTTTATGAAGAAGACTGCTGTGGCAATTGCAACAACAAAAATTAACAAATGGGACTTAATTAAACTGAAAAGCTTCTGTAAAGCTAAGGAGACAACAACCAAAGCAAGTAGACAACCTACAAGATGGGAAAGGATATTTGCATATTTTGAATTAGACAAAAGCTTGATAACTAGGATCTATAGAGAACTCAAATTAATCCACATGAAAAAAGCCAACAATCTCATATATTAATGGACAAGAGACATTAATAGAACCTTTTCTAAAGAAGACAGATGAATAGCTAACAAACATGAAAAAATGCTCATCAGCCCTAATTCTTAGAGAAATGCAAATCAAAACTACCTTGAGACACCATTTAACCCCAGTGAGAATGGCCCACATCACAAAACCTCAAAACTGCAAATGCTGGTGTGGATGTGGAGAAAAAGGAACACTTTTACACTGCTGGTGGAATTGCAAACTAATACAACCTTTTTGGAAGGAAGTACAGAGAACTCTAAAAGAACTCAAATTAGACCTCCCATTTGATCCTATAATCCCATTACTGGGCATCTACCCAGAAGACAAAAAAAATCCTTTTATCATAAGGACGCTTGCACTAAACTGTTTATCACAGCTCAATTTACAATTGCCAAAATGTGGAAACAGCCTAAATGCCCACCAACCCAGGAATGGATTAACAAGCTGTGGCATATGCAGAGCATGGAATACAATTCAACCATCAAAAGATGGAGACTTTGGCTCGGCGCCTGTGGCTCAACGGGCTAAGG